>AWYD02003475.1:0-145634 GCA_000504365.2 Pseudocercospora pini-densiflorae CBS 125139 | reverse complement strand
TTATAGATTATAGCCTACCTCTTCTTAACTTTAGCTTCCTTACTAGATTTAATATAACGGCTCTACTAGTAATAATACTAATACTAAGTTAAACGGAAGAGGCCTATCTAATAGTATTCTAGTACCTAAAGGAGTTACTATTAGAAGCTAGAATTAACGAGCTAGAGATTATACTCTATAATAGAGATAAGGTATTAATTAATACTAGTAAGCTATTATTCCCTTAGGTATCTATATAGCTCTATAAATAGTATATAAATAAGGCCGTTATAGTTAACTATAAGTATATTCTCGGAGTAATTAAGAACTACGAGACTAAGTACTTTAATCTATCTCCTATAGGTAAGGACTTTATAGTAGTATTCTTTACTACTATAAACGTACTCTCTAAAGCCGCCTATACTACTACGCTAAAGGATATTAAGAAGAAGGTAGTTAAGGACTCTACCTAGTTTAAAATAGCCTATTATCTCGAAGATTAATAGTAGCCTTATTATAAGAAGTACGTAAAGGCCTAGACTAACCGTAATAAGTACTATAGTAACGAGATAACGTTACCTATTAAGGATACCTATATAGGTATTAAGTTATAGCTTACCTTCTTAAAAGCGGATATCCTTATATTCGTAGAGCGAATAGAGCCTTATTAGGACTATTAAATCGACTACTAGAAGGAACGTTATACTACTAAAGCTAATACTAGACTCGTAGTCTATATAATAGATAGATTATATTAGCGAGTCGTCTAGATTATTACTCGATACGTACTTAACCTAGCTAAGAAGTAGGTAGATCTAGCTAAAGAAGAGATTAAGAAGGGTAAGAAGAACGCTAACTTCTAACCTAAACTATATAGAATACGCTTCTACTATACTATAGGTATACCCTATTACTATCTTATACGAGAGATACTATAAAGTAAGAGTATACGAGTACTAGAAGTAGACGACTTCGATAGCTACTAGCTTATATCTAGTAGTAAGTAGAAGGACTTAAACGGCTGTATTATTAAGCCGTAGAAGAGAGCTAAGAAGTATACGAATATCGCTTATAAGCGTAGATAAGGCAATAATAGTATAGATCGTAACTCTACTAGAGCTAAGTATATTAATCTAACCTATAGAGTAATACCTCTACTAGGTACTATACTAGCTCGAGTCTACTATAATCTAGTAGAGTAGTAGCGATAAGCTATATCTAGTAGATAGGAGCCTCTGCTATTACTACTAGTAATAATAGTAATAGTAATTAAGAAGTAACGCTATAGTTATAAAGTAGGCTATAGAGGTCGCTATAGTTATAAAGCTAATAAGAGAGCCTATAGTATCTATTATTATAGACCTAGAAACACGTACTATAATATAAACGATTATATATAATTGCCTACCTCTTTAGAAACCTCTAGTCTAGTAGCTCTATATCTATCTACTACTCTACTAGTAGTAATAGAGCTTCCTATACTACTACTAGTAAGCTTATTTACTCTACTAGTATCGACTATATAGATACTAACTAGCTAGTAATTATTTACTAGTAGTAATAGTAACTAATTTTATATAATAGGAGGATAGGTAATCTTTAACTATAGTCTAGTAAACTCTAATAGCTTTACTTATATACTCGAGAATATTATAAACCTATATTTACTAGTAAGATAGTATAGTAGAGCTAGATATATACTATAGTAATAGGTATAACGATTACTATCTAGATTCTACTATAAAATAAGCCTATATACCTTAAATCTTTATATTTCCTTATTATCTCGATATTTACTTACTAGTCTAATACGCTACTACTATTATCTATATTAGAATCGGTCTTGCTATACAATTCTATATACAAATAGCGATCTTAGTTATGCCCGGCGTATTCCGCGTTTAACGTTTATCCGGGCGCGTTTGACAATTATCAAAGCCGAATGCAAAGCTGTAGGAGCCGTCAAACTACATGTTAAATTGTGGTATGGTGTCATCTCATCGGCGATCTTCAGCTGCCCAAAGCGCGAATAGATAGTTAGTCGCTCTTATGCTGTTCTCGCAGTCGTGCAAGACTGAGTGTTGTAGGCCATTCTTCTACGCGAGCATCACGGATTCCGTAACTGCTCACCTGAGTCCTCCGTCCAAAGACAGGCGGAACACGTACCGAAGGTCCCTGTCTCCTTTGAGAGCGCTCCCATCATTGCTTCACGGCGCATTCTCGGTGTCAGGCTCGAATTATCCTGGAATAGCAAATGTGTTGAAGTGGGATTGTCATTGTCGGTGAGGGATTCAAACACTGCCGTAATGATACCGACTAAGGAGCTTCACTCGATGTAGCACGGAGTCGGTCGTCCATATCGCTTCGGCACTTGAACCGATTGCCGGACCGCTGCTTTGTGGCGAAATGAAGCCTGACGATCGTGCTCTGTACCTGCATCTTACTCGACGTCTTTACGCGTAGACCAATGGAGATTTGGCGCTGTTGCTGGTATCGAGCATCATGGCATTTTTTTGTGCTTGCCCATGAGCGCACATATTCACAAGGCGGTCCAGTCTGTTTCAGCCCTTGCCTGTC
This sequence comes from Pseudocercospora pini-densiflorae CBS 125139, assembly GCA_000504365.2. Lineage (NCBI taxonomy): Eukaryota > Fungi > Ascomycota > Dothideomycetes > Mycosphaerellales > Mycosphaerellaceae > Pseudocercospora > Pseudocercospora pini-densiflorae. The sequence continues at coordinate 143,078 of AWYD02003475.1, read as the reverse complement.
GCAGGTATCATTCCTCCGTAAAGCCGCCGTGGGTCGGCACGGTATCATGCAACCGCCGGAGGTCGAAAGCTATAAGACGCGAAGTTTGGCTGAATGCTTCTCCGTGCTTGGCGTCTCAGTGTTGGACCGCGAGTTCGTTCCGTGCTCTCCGTGAACACACCACCACTCATTGTTCTCTGGCGGCTTTCGCGCTCGCGGAGTGAGCACGGATGAACTTTGAGCTTGAAAAGAGTTCAGATGACAACCACGTACCCAGTCATACCTCTGCACGTATGACGAAATGCCCATTGCTCAGATTGAGGATACAACGAGCAGCATGGGCATGCTCGAGGTTTGAGAAAGCTGCGCGCTTGACCGCAACAAGACTTGCCGTGAAGACATCGAAACTCAATTCTTGACAGGGCACGAAGACCTATCATGGACTTTGGCAACCATAAACGAGCCCTCCGCATCTCCGACATGGTCTCTGAGAGTAGCAACATTGTTGGAAGAAGCTGAAGTGGGGTTCCCAAATCAGTGCATATCCTCAATCAATGGTCTTGACAGGACTGCGCAAGGGCAAGAAGAAGGCGGCTGCGGGGATGGGATATGCATATCCGCGGCCGCTTGGCATGGTTGGATGCGATTGCTGAGGCTCCTGCCTCTGTAAATCGCATTCGATACATCTTCGCTCTGGTGAAGGTAAAGCAGATACCCCCCACACATTAGCCAGGCATGTGATTGAGCCAAAGCGACCAGCCTAGATTCCTGAATGGCCTGAATAATGCGTGTAGAACTAAATGGTGCCCACAGATCGGCGCAGAGTGTGGGTACACAGCATGCGGACTCCGTTCCGTGTAAAGCATTCATGTGTCGATGTGAGTGTATATGGCTCTCTGGCCTAAGCTGGCAGCCGCGAAAGTGAAGTTCAGTACGTCTGCTGTCTTGTTGAGGTCCAATTGAGAAAGTCCTGTGACATCCTCAGCGACAAAGTCTGAAAGTTCCATCTATGGCTGTCGCCAAGTCTCCGACAGGGAACGGAGAAGGATCCGCAGTATGTGCTTTCGCAATTGTGCAACTTGCAGATCATCAGAATGCCGTGACACCTGCTGCTTACGGCGAAGAAGAGCATTGTTGACAGCGCATGAAAATGTGGAATTCCCAAGGTGAGAAGATCTGCTGACTATCACCATGATTTCTTCAAGCCGTCATGCCTGAGTCTCATCTAGAGGGATATTGCACCTGCGGTCGAGGCCAGGACCCGGCGGTAGTTTAGCATGTCGTGCCTTGCCTCCAGCATGGAAACCAGGTGGAGTCTCAGAAGAGGCGCTTGACGATTGGCCATCCTCGTCGGCGATTCGAACCACCTCGTGCTCTGTAATGCGCAGAACGTCCTCCAGCGCAGTGGTATGCATTCTGCTCCAAGCATCTAACGCGCGGGTCGCGAGAATGAACATCCTGATACTTGACAGGTCGTTGGAATGTAAAGATGGAGGATGATGTCCGCGCGCTCGGTCCTGATAGCCCCATGCTCGGCACTTTCCTCGGTGTCGCTTGGAATGGTGGAAGGTTGTTCTGACTTCAGGTGAGCATGGATGATGATGTCCGGACAGCCAACGATGTGATTGTGAGAGCAGTGAGAAATCGCGAGACGAACTAGCGCAAACTCTATCACTGACTTTCCATTTGGCTTCGGCTTCGCGGCCGGAGGCCAAGGGACGTCCACTGCAAAGTGTTTCTGCTGAAGCACCAATGTTTCCACATATTTAGGCAATATACCCCTCTAGATAGCCCAATCGGACTATCAACGCGCATCCCGACGCTGTCGTACAAGATCCTGAAGAGGATTGATCGACTCTGGGCGGATAACACCGGCAGCACTAAGGGCACCCCGGCATGCTTCAGCCCGCGTTGGTGAGGCCGATTGCTGGCGCAGCATTTCGGCTGCTGGTGACCGGGAGGGGAGCACTGCGGCCTAGCTTCGAGGGGGCTTTCAGGGAGTGGTGCTGTTGCGGAGATTCCCTGGCGAGCCTGGCATCGTGCAGCGCTGCACGCAGTCGCCGGGACACGTCCATGCCTGTTGCCGCTGCGCGTCTACACAAAGCCTGTCAAGGATGCCGAAGGACCGCTGCAGCAAATCGTTGTCTCTAAGGCATGTTGAGGGTGGGCGGATGCGCTCTTTGAATGCTCGTCCATTCCCTCGGTCAAACGACCCGAGGCCGGCGGCGCTCGAGCCCATCGGGATCAAGGTCAGAAATGGGCACGGTTGAGGGGGAAGAAATGGGATGTGACATGGTAGACCGTAAAGCGATCTGAGTGATTCCCGGCTCGCTACCCATCCGTGCATCTTTGTTTAACCATGTCGCTTTCCCAATCCTCCTCTATCTGTACCACCTGGGCGCGGAGCTCTTGATGCTCTATAGCACTTCAGTATTGTTCTGTTGGCACCATCGTTCATTTCTTTAATATCCAGCGCGATTTGGCTCTCGCATAGCATTCGGTCCGGCTAGACCGAGCATCTGCGAGCCCAGCTCCGAGCCTTTCTTACGGAGGCCGAGTGCGATTTCCTGTCATTGGAGCACTCCATCCATTCGTAGAAGCGACCTTCCGTCGATGCAGAAGCTACTACCAGCTCTCAACCTAGCTCTGCTTCATAGCGAGCACTATACTGCCCAAGCTCGAATCATCCGAGCTCGTTCATAGAGAAGCACTGCCCATCGTGGAGCAAGAGAAGAACTTGGCAGATTCACTCCTCCATTCATTCCAAGCGCCGGAACATAAGAACTATCCCAACTACCACTCAGCCGACCACGCACCTCGACCAGCGGAGCGCGAGCCTGCTCCTGGGCCCTCGCCCAGGCAGGCACAAGGAGCAGGCCGAATGCGCTCTAGCATAGCATGCATTCGTTGTCGCCGATCGAAGGTCAAATGCGTGAACAATGGCGTAGGCACGACATGTCGGTCGTGTGAGAACTCGGGGAGAGAATGTACATACCCGTCGCCAGTGGCCGGCGGTACCAGGCGAAGGGACAGCATCTCTGGACGAGCTGATGTGTATGGAGACGCGGAACGGCGGCAGAGACCGCGTAAGAGTACGCACACATTCGTTGCGAACCCAATGTCTGGGTCACGCGAATCTCCACGACCATTATTGGACGCGTTAGACGCGAGACTTCTCACGCCCCAGGTATGGCAAGAGCTGTTCGACATCTTTCAAATACACTACTCAGCAGACTTGCCGTTCTTGCATCCGCCCACATTCCTCAAGCCTCTGCGACAGTCCGCCCTGCCGTCAGCACCGCCAACACCAGCTGGAAATGCTCCAACCGATTCTGCGAGTACTGCTCGACCACCAGCATCAACAGAGTTTCTACTGGCTTTCTTGGCACTTACAGCTCGCTTTCATCCGAAATTGGTACAGCATCATTCTCCGCCGACCGCAAATCGGGCAAGCAACCCTTTGATCGCGTCTGAGTATTATGCAGCCGCTGCAAACGAACGGCTAGCATCTATCTGGACTGACAATCGCAATCATGACATCGAACGAACACAGGCGGCTCTCATGCTTGGGCTGCATGAGTGGGGAATGTGTAGAGGATCCAAAGCATGGCTGACCGTCGGCATGGCCATCCGTGCTGCGCAGTCAATGGGATTGCAATACGAACTCGATCTGGACGACGAACCTCTATCAAGATCGCTGGCCTTGTCTGCCGAAGCAGAGCGTCTGGGTATGACCGGCGAATCAAGTCGGAAGAACTCGGCAAGCGGCAAGTCGAGCGAGGATCTCTTCATACAGCAAGAAATTCGACGAAGAACATTCTGGAGCTGTTTTATTATGGACCGTTACTTGAGCAGCGGGAAGTACAGGCCACAAATGCTCCACGCACGTGAACTGCGAATCCAGCTCCCTGCGAGTGAGCGATCTTTCTTGTTCGCAGAGAAGGTGCGCACGTTGATGCTAGGCGAGGATGACAAGGATATCCACGGAACTGGACGGGCTGAGATACAAAGTCAGCGCCAGCAGTCTGTGTTACTCGGTAAGTTATTGCTATGATTGAGAATCTAAATTTGAAGATTCTCCCTCCAAGCCAGCACCGGAAGTTGCGTGGCGCCTGGTGCATGAGCGACTGGGGCATGCGGCTAACAGTTCTTCGCTTACAGGCACTGGTACTCCAGAGCCAAATCAGGCACCGTCTCCACGCAGCATCGCAATGCGAGACGACGATGAAAAAGGCAGGCTTGAAGTCGGTTCGGATGAGGGCCTTGTCAGTCGCTATATCAAAATTCTCGAGATCTACGGCAAGGTTATCAGATGGTCGTGCTCTGGTGGCAGAAGGTATAGTTGGATGTCACGAACCTTGTCATTTGCTCTACTGACATTGTTACAGAGTCGAGGAGCATCCTCCTTGGGACAGCCGATGCGAGTTCTATCGACTTCGTCGACAGTGTCAGGAATTCAAGGCTGCATTGCCTCGCCAGCACAGTCTGACTCCGCAAAACACGCAGGCCCACATCAGCTTGAAAACGTCGACTCCTTACACTCTGGTGCATACCGTCTACCTGCTCTGCCAGATCATGCTTCATCGAGAATATGTGCCATTCATTCCAATTCGGTGCTCAAAACCTGAAGGACCAATGGATCCGCCTACCTTTCCTGCCGAGAAGTACAACATTCCTCCTGGGTTCTGGGAGGAGAGCGCAAGAGAGTGCTTCCGATCAGCACGTGAGATCATGGATCTTGTGCGGACATGCCAAGAATGGAGTGCTTTGGTAGAGACGCCAATCGTTGGGTTTGCGGTATACACCGTCGCCTTCGTTGGTGTCTACTGCATCAACTTTCCATGGATGGACCCAGAAGGCTACATGTGTACCCGCCCGGAACCCAATTCGAGGCCAGACATCACAGCGAAGCCAGGAGAGAGCAAGGGATTTGAAGCAGCGAGGAAAGCGCTTGAAATGATTGGCTTGATGCGCACGAAGCTGCGCATGGCCGACGGGTGGTTCAAAACCATCAACCGCATGCACAAATACTTCCGCAAGATCAAGAACGACTACAAGAAGAACGTGCAGGCGATCGAGAGCTCTTCTGAAGGCGACAGCCCGATTAGCACTCGCCATCTCAGCTTACGGGAAGGTGGTCTTGGTGGTGGACTGGACGAGTACAAACTTTTGGAACGAACTCTGATCGATTTCGGGAACCTGGAAGATCAAGACGTGGAGATGACTGATGCTAATCGCACTGACCCGAATAAACCTCTTGATGCAGTTTACGATGATAGCAGCGCTGGTACTACCGTTAAGAGCGAGGAACATGGCGATCGGCCGCCAGCGGCTACTTCAGAGCCACAGCAGAAAGCAGATGGCGGTGCGTGGAGTGCCATCAATGCTGGTCCGGGTGCTCCTGCTGCTCCTGCAAGCCGTCACCCGAGTATCTCGACTCCGACAAGTGGACAGTTCAGAAGCTACGACTCCTATCCTCATCAACAGCATTCACAGCCTCCACAAGCGGCTACGCCCTCATCACAAGCGCCGCCGCAGCCAGGGACATACCAACATCAGATCGGCGGCTTCAGGCCTTCGTACTCGGACAGACCTAGCCCATCCGCTGGACCTCCTCCAAGCCTGACTTCACCTGCTTCCCAGTCGGCAACTGGCACGACGCCTTCACAAGCGCATCCTTCGCCTCCCTACGATCGCCACGCACCGCCGTATGGCGGGTGGTCTGCACCAACGCCAAATGGCACGTACGGTATGCCGCCACCACCACCCAACCCGTACGCGAATGGTCCTGTACAGCATCAGTATCCTCCCTCTAATCACGTTACGCCCACCCACTCAGGATATCCTCCTCCTGGTCATCCACATCCGCCACACCCGCATGCTGTCCCTGCGCCTCCGCAAGTTCAGCAACCCCAGCAAGTTTGGGATCCAATGGCAAAGGAGGCGTGGCTCAATAGCATCGACACGCGCCTTGGCGGAGATGACGTTGCAGCTTTTGTGGATGGAGGTGAACTTGCCGAGTGGGCCAATATGGCAGCCTCACAGGGCTTTGGAGGTGGATGGCTCAGTGCCGTCTGGCAAGGTGGTCACGCTTGAACCTGGTCTATGAAAGTGTCGGCCACAAAAGTTTGGAGTCCTGTCTCGTGCACCCGAGAACAGCACGTTTAACAAAAATTGGGAGGCTTTACGAAATTTCATGAACACATGCAACAGCTTTTAGGCTGATTGCCACGAGGATGGGGGATCTCCTTTATTACAAGCATGACGATACCCACGCATTTTCTGCTTTTGCAGCATGGCGGTATGCGGTGATGGAGAGGAGCCGGCGACTGACTGCATTCGGCATGCGCACATGTTCAGACGATATAATGTCGAGTAATGTCGAATGTGACGCTATGAGGCGCGCAGACTGTGATCCATCCTTCCACCTCACTTCGTCCTGCCTTACTTGGGCTGACAGTCCGAGTCGTGTCTCAGGCTGCGGCTATTGCCCTTTGTGCTGCAGCGAAACCGTTGCCAAGCAATCCATGTGCGGAATATTTAACGTCAATTCCAGAGCTCCCTTGTCGTCTTTTTTTATGCACAGACATCATGGTGGCCAAACGCCACTTCGACACCATAGACGCAGAGGCCAACTGCCTCCGAGACTTTGCATCGTAAGTTCAGTTAAATCAGGACCAGACTCCTATTGACCAAAGTAGGTCCTTTGACAGCGCCGATCCCAGCGGAGATTTGACGATACTATGCAATGGTGCTGCCATCAAATGCCACAAATATGTGGTGAGCCGCCGGAGCGGGCGTCTGAAGTCAGTAATCGAGAGCGACGAATTTCGCGTATGATGCTTATCTTCTTGGGCAAAGTGTACTCGCGACTGATTTCAGTGTTAGGACGAAAACGCGAGTAGCATCGACCTACAAGACGAAACCGACCACGCAGCAATTCATGCTATGCTGGAGTTCTGCTACTCTGTGAACTACAAACGTCCCGCACCAAACACCTCATTGTTCCATGTGCGCATGTACTCCTTGGCAGAAAAGTTCATCATCGAAGATTTGAAAAAGCTTGCCACAGACCGCTTCCGTGAGGCCGCAGAGATGGAGAATGACGCCTCACTTGCAGCCTCGATTAGAGAAGCATGCGCCATCACCACGGACACCGACAAGATACTCAAGGACACTATCGTCAAAGTTGTCATGCAGAATGTACAGATGTCGCAGCCACCGACCAAAGCCCTCGACGAGCTCACGGACGAAATACCTGCGTACGCAGCCGACTTGGCTAGAGCCTCGATGAAGGGTTTACCACCGTTGAAGAGGAAGTATAGGTGTCCCGGCGGCTGTGGAGGAGGGTTCGAGAAGGCGCTCGCACCTTCAGAATCGTACAGGCACTACTGTGGTATTCATAAGAATGCCAAAGACTGGACTATGACTGGTTCGGCATGGAATGCTACATGGGGAAGAGACTGGATTACGGACTGAAAATGCTTGAGAGGCTCAGAACATCAACATGTCAGGAAGTCTGTCGCTTACATTTTCTGTAGAGTCAGTACAGGAGGGAAGCCGCTTTGGATCGTGTCTCGAGATGTCAGCAATTGCGCGGCTGGCAGGCGCAACTGCCGTAGCTTAGTAGCCAAAGAAGAAGGTTAAAGCAATGTCGAAGTCTGAGACTCTGTCACTGAGAGCAACCGGCAACTCTCTGGTGTGTAGACCTTGCGTCTCTTTGGCGATCTGAATGCGAGCTGAGAGGTAGGCACGAGCAAGAGAAGGTACATTTACCCCAGGCGCGATACCAAACCCAGCAGTCTTGAACAAAGTATTCGGCTCAGCATTCAACATAAGGAGAAGCCTCTATCACAGTCTAAACCGAGCGGTACAGAATCTGGGATCTTCTTCATGTTTGTTCTATGAGACTAAGATGAACATTTACGCCCTAAGAATGCTCCCGGTCTGTACCTATATACTTCGTTGTCTGAGAGATATATGCTTAATTTACCACCGTGGTATGACCGGACCGTAGTAGATCTATATCTGAACCCTCTTCTGTATTACTCAGATCCAAGCTGTATCCAAGGACTGCTGTAATCCCAAGAGACCCAGACCCATGACCGATTCTCCGTGTACACTTCGCAATGTCAGAATGTCTCAGACGTAGATTTCACTCGAGAGGGCTCAATGTTCAACATACAGCGAAAATGGGCCAAAGAGCCAGTGCCAAGCATTGCACAAGCCCGGAGCGCTATCACATGAAAGCTTCGTTTGCGTCGCACTGACCGACGGAAGCGGGCCGCACCAGGACGCTCGAGGCCTTCCGACTCCGCTCCGCGTCTTCGACGTTCTTCCAACCTCGAAGACTTGGCGCAACTCTGTCAAGTACATCGCAGATATCCATTCTCGACTCAACAACCATGAGACTTATCAAGCCAGCAGCTAGCGTTGCCACCCAGGCCAATGGCCCAACAGTTGTACGTCCAGCTGGCCAGCCGGTACGATGGTCAGACATTGCCGCCAACCGCAAGTCGACGCGTAAGTGGTACACTCGACTCGACCATTGCCGTAATGCTAACTACTTGTCCAGACCCAGCCAATGCTCCCATCAAGCGCATCCTTGACACAGTCGAGCTCGCCGAGAACGTGTTGAGCTACCTTGGTCCTCACGATCTGCTGCGCATCCAGCCAACATGCAAGTCAATCGATGCCCTCATCCACACCTCGACCACACTCAAGAAGATCCTATGGCAGCAGTCAGACGATCTCGATGAGATTCCCTGGGTCCTTCTACCAGCGCCAGAAGGTAGCCGCCGACGCCAAATCTGTGGTGGAGCGCGCGCCAAAGCGTTGATTGCAAAGGGACACGATGGCGAACATGCACCAACATACGGCATGCCAGTGTACGCCATCAATCCTTTCGTGCTCATTCCACATAAATCTAGTCCGGATCATCTCACGACGCCCCTTGAGCAAGTAGAGTGGAGATTCGACGAGCACCTCTTTATTGGCTTCTACGATCCCGGCAGGAACGCAACCACCCGCAGCGGATTCAAGAAGTATGACCAGCTCTCAGAGCTCGCAAAGTCTACCAGCATTCGCAGCATGCAGCTTTCTCGTCCACCAGTGAAGAAAGTCGTTGTCAAGATCGAGGGTCGATGCGACTACATGGCTCACGAAGACCGAAGAGGTCTACCAAAATGGTAAGCTCCTGTCACTGAGTCTGAAATTGACTGTACTGACACCTTCCCAGGTATTGGGGGACGAAATATAGCTGGGAGGTCGAGAGCGAGAACGGAGTCACTGTCGGCGATGTGATCGACAAGGCTATGCCGTGGACCAGAGGAAGAGATGACTCCTTTGCGCGTGTGCACTTCCCGGGTGGATTGGTGGTTACCGAAGAAGAGCTGCAAGCTGTTGAGGAGCTCGGCTAGATGGATGGTTGTATCAGGGAGGGCTGATCCTTGAATAGCTCAGAAGGATCATTTGTTCCGTGGGACCTGTCTCGGCGTTGGACCACCTTTTCTACGTAGGGCTACCAGGAGGCGTTTGCGCATTGGGAAGTGAGCATGCGAGCTAGCCTCACGTATTCATGCCCTCCTCTCCTTCAACTCATTCAGCGCAGCAATCCAGCCCAAATTCATCGAAGGCATACCCGTGCGGTCATAGACCTCCGAGTCACAACTCTTCATCTCCATCGAAGTTTCAATTTCCCCAGTCAAACCCGGCGGCGATCTAAGTGTCGTGAACGCTGTCTGAAACCACCCTTCCTCTCGCTTCCTCCACTCCGCAACACAGAAGCATTGCAGTATCACACCAGGAATTCGGCCTTCAACACTCATGCACATATATACGTCCGCGTATCCGGCTTTCATGTTGACGTTCGCTTTGCAGTCGTGTAGAACGGTCTTCCATCCAGGACATTTCTCGGTGTCAGATTTGATGACTGCGTATTGTTCTTTCTTGGTCAGAGTCTCCGAGCCGGTGTAGGTAGTGAAGACACAGTCATCGGCGACGTATTTACTATATGGATGCGGGATCCGTTTGCCATTTTTCGAGTCTTCGCAGAGAGTTCTGTTGATGTTCTCTAGCCATGCAGCTAGCTTCTTGTCTGGCGTCATGAAGTCGTCCTCGGGTTGATGCTTGGACTCTGTTTCTTCCTGCTCGGTAGTCTTGTCCTTTGTGGAGACTTTGCTCATCTGGTCTAGCAGAAGGGACATCTGGCTTGACCTTTCTTTGGACCAGCATGTTTCATTCTTTCTCGGGTTTGATGATTCCTGTTGCCTGCTCGACGTTTTAACGGACTTGAGCTTCGTGGCCATGTTTGAAGTGCATACGACTTTCTGGATAAAAAGTGAGGCGTAGTCACATTCGAGCTGGCCCTGGTCTGTACCCGCGTACTTAAACGTGTCGAAAGCTGTAGACAGAGGTCTTGGCGAGCAAGGCTGGAACCTGACTGCGGCTCGTCAAAACTCATATCGCACGCCGATCGTTATTCCCGATGTTGTGGTCGTTCTCTGTCTGTCACTTGGATGGTGGCACAGCAGCGGTGAATGCCATGTGGATGATGAAACGATGAAGACAACATCGAGCCATCGAGAATTAGAGCTAGGGCACAGCCTTTGCAGGTGGAAGGGCAGCATTCACCGGAGCCGAAAGGGAGGAGGCTGGCCAATCGCAAGTTCTGAACTGCGCTATCTAGCAGCTCGAAATAGGCAAAATTGCATTCGGTCCGCCTATAGCTCAGCTCTGTCGTCGACACCTCGTGCCGACCGCTCGACCTAGATGTGGGAATCCTTCGAAGGATGAACAAGCTCATGGCGCGGAATTCAAGCGAGGAGGATTCAGCTTCGCAAGGCTTAGCGGCTTGGTTGAATGCGTAACACCTTCCGTAAGTTGACGCTCGGAGATCTTGGCGTTCGAGCTGAGCTGGATTGCAATACTGGAGAGCGAACAGCTGTTCAAAGAATCTGTATCGACTGGCCACTAGTAAATCAAAGTGTGTTGGCTGGTATCATGAATCTGTATCGTAGATGTCGACAGAGCTCCTCAACACGATCGCACGACTGCAATTGGCGACCCTGAGCTGTTGTTTGTTTCGATCGGTCTCCAATTTCTCCAACTTCTCTATCCGAATCAGGAAGGTGACCATACGCGGACAGGCGCAAGCATAACTACTTTTCAGAAGGAGATACCGCCTTTGGCCTGGCACCGAAAACTGCGGCAGTGAAGGAATTCGTGGATCACTATCGCTCTGTGGAAGCATGCTGCCCCAAATATCAATCACGCACTCTGAGGTCGATGCTCGAGACTAGACTACTGTCTGCAACGTGCCGGCCGCCACTCGATCTGTAGAGCGGAGCTGCACATCCTCGACATGACCAAAACGGGTCGAGAACACTCAGCATTCACAACATTGGTGTCCAATCCAGCTCAGCGAACGCATCTTCGATGCTACTCTGGGTGATGCTGTGACCACGCCTCCGAAGCTGTAGATCATGGTCAGCATGGCAAGCACAGTAGAACTGGTCGTACTTGCCTCTTCGGCGTAGACTACATTGCTATTGTCACCAGCAAGACCATAGCTCTCCACGCAAGTCATGATCCTCGCCGCTGCTCAGTGTAAGTAAAACAACCAGCAGTCTGTTACATAGACGCTTACCTTGCAACAATAGACCTGATGGATCCTGCGCCATGAGCTCTTCCTCGGAACCCTGCTCAATAGAGATCTCGATGCCGTGCCTGCTCTTCACTGTTGCGAGCCCTTCATCGAAGCTTTTGTGGCCCCCAATTGCCGCAACTTGTAGTCCGGCAGGCTCCTTCAATAATGCCGAGACGTAAGCACCTGCATCACGCTGCAAATCAATCCAAGCCAATCTGCTGCTCAAGTCTTTCAGAAGTACTCGCATAGTGTACGATCTGTCTCCTGTCTTCTTCCAGCCAAAGAGCTCTGGGAATCGAATAACACTATTAACGAAAATGCTGAACGATACGGCGCTCACTTTGTTAGCCAAGCCGGGATGTTCCTGCATGTACTGAAAGACTTTCGCTTTTGCCTGAAGCTCGTAGACCACCTTCATCTGCCCGCCGCTGGCCTCGACCGGGTCGTAGGTATTGCTCCATATCAAGCGCTCCAATGTGGTGATCTCTGCCGCTGCATCCGCTACATTGCGTCCCTGTTGCTGTTCGATAACACTGCCGGCCTCTGCTAGCTCAGAGTGGCCGCCGCCCTCGTACAACAGCCTAGCTTCGTTGCTAAAGGGTATGCCTGCACTGTCTGTATACGCGAAGATCGCGCTTGCTCCCGTGAAGGCTTTCTTGAGAGATTCGAGATCTCCAAGATCGGCCTGGACGATCTCTACACCTCTAGCAGCTAGTGCCCTTGCGTTCTGCGAGCTAGCATTGCGAGTGAGGCCACGGATGGCGTAGTTCTCCTTCTCAAATGTGAGGAAATGGTCGACAATGGCTCTACCCTGCGTTCCGAGTGCACCAATGACGACGAGGAGCTTCTTAGAGGTCATTGTGTGCTGTGAGTCGTGACAAAATTCTGGTCGTAGCATAGATGGTATTGTTCCACCATTCTGGCTATGAGCAGCCGGTTTAAATAGATTTGCTTCACCTCTGCGAATCTCTGGCTGGGCATTGCAAATGTTCCGGGAGCGCGCGGGTGCCGCAATGTGCGAGAAGCACCCATGGTCGACGAGTGTGCTTTCCTAAGCAGGATGCGAACGTGTACATCAGAGCCCAGCATATCTTCTTGGCAAAGAGCGTATGAAATCTTACTGATCCATAGCGTTTAGGGCGACTTTAGGTGTGTCTGAGATGTCGGCCGAGAGCCCGGGAGGCACAAATCTCGACCGTGACTTCGCGTTGTCTTGGAGAAGCGCGCCCAGCAGTATGCTTCTGTGCGTAGAGATCAATAGCAGGCACAAATCATCGCTTGACAAAGGCTCGATGGCTTCTGCTGCTCCGCATGAGACGCCATCATTACGCGTCATACCTGGCTATGTTGCATGTTGAATGTCGAAAGACTCCCTCGCTGAGACCAGCATAGTAGCCTTACGCCGGGATCAGTCTGGACGAGCTCATGCTCGGGTATGCTGCTTGTACATTCTGTAAGCCGGATTCGTGCTGAGCGAAATGCCGTTTTTCTTCGTTGTGGTCGAGAAAGAAAGGAGGTGGACGCTGCTTGCCTCGGTCGGGGCGGCGACCAAAATCTGCCAAGAAGACCAGAAGACCCCTGTGATTCTACTTCCTAGGAAGAGCATCTCTGTCTCTGGCCCTGCTGCTTTCCTCTACTATTATTCATCCACGTATGCTATTCACATGCTACTTTGCATCAACAAGGGACTAGTGTATATCCCACGCCTGTTCCTTGTAGGCCGATGCTCGGAGCTGGGCCCGGCATGTCTGCCAAGAAGATCCTGGCAAAAATGCTGTTCCAGAGGATCAGCTCCTCATGGTGGACATACATCAAATTGCTATCTCGAGAGGCATCTCTTAACTGCTTGAGGGCACAACAATGAGGCCGCCCGTTGCACTTGCATATGCTAGCGGTCTGGCAATCACGAGCCTGTCAAGGTTAGGCTTGGCACGACATGCTGTGTTCAACGAGCAGCAGGCGATAGCAGGCTTGACCAGCTCTACTGATAGCTTTGACTGGACAACGGTAGGCTCATGCTCTTTGCAAAGAATGAGTAAAGTCGATGAATTTGACGTTTGATGCAGATCGAGCCCAGCCAGACTTTGCAATACACGCCGTGTTACGATGGCCTTCAATGTGCTCGTCTTGCTGTGCCGTTGAACTGGAATTCGAGCAACCGAATGTCTGAAGAATGGATAGCAATAGCGATTGCTAAGCTTCCGGCCAAAGTGCCTGTCACTGACTCGAGGTATGGAGGAGCAGTGCTAATAAACCCTGGAGGACCTGGAGAGTCTGGTGTCGATCAAGCAGTTCAGCGTGGACGACATATCCAGACCATTGTGGATGCAGCAGAGCCTCTTGACCAGAACAGTGGGAAGTTCTTCGACATTCTTGGGTTTGATCCTCGAGGCGTCAAAAGTAGCACACCTCGCCTCAAATGCTTTTCCGATGCTTTTGTGCAGCGGATGTGGCACCTCAGTTACCAGGATTACAGCACTCTTTGGGAGGCCGACTCCTCGCTTGGCATTGAATGGGCTAGACTCGAAGCTCTTGGTCATAGCTGTGCATCAAATGGTGATTCTCAGAACATCATTGGATATGTCAACACTGCTCAAGTCGTGGAAGACATGGTCGAGATTCTCGAAAGGCACGGTCAGTGGCGTCAGGCTGAAGCGCAACGACTCCTGCCGGAAGGTGACCCTTCCCTCAAACAGCTTCGGTGGCGCTCTGGCAAAGAGACTATTCAATACTGGGGCACAAGCTATGGAACTCTGCTTGGACAGACATTTGCAGCCGCACATCCAAACCGTGTCCGTAGGCTTGTGATTGATGGCGTCCTGGATCCTTACGATTACTATAACGGGACTTGGCTAGCGAATTTGCAAGATTCTGATCAGATCATGCGCAAGCTATGTGAGTACTGCTATGAAGCTGGTCCAGCAAACTGCCCAATGTTCACCGGGACATCTGCCAAAGCTGTGCAGAGGAGAGTCGAGAACCTCGTTTTCGACTTCAAGAATGATCCTCTTCCTGTCATGGACAGTGACATACGACAAGGTCCATTGATTGTGAGCTTCAGTGACGTCTATTTGCATGCGATCGGTGCATTGGCCTTTCCTTTCGCTAGAGCTGAGGATTTCTTCCAACTACTTTCTGAGCTGGAGCAAGGCAATACAACGCGAATAGCAGCGCAAATGGCGGGTCAGATAGATGTCACTGTCTCGCTGGCAGCATGCAGAATGAAATCCGAATCGACAGATGGCTGTTTTCCAAAGCAGTACTTCGGCCTCTTAAGCTCAACACCAGTCATCGAGTGTATGGATAGTGCGCACAGCGGAGCCCGGAACCTGACGAAGGACGCTTTCGAGGCCTACTACAAGCAGCTTCAAAAGCAAAGCCAATGGTATGCTGCCGCTTGGGCGAGACATAGGTTGTCTTGCATTGGGATGCGGGATAAACCAGCATGGACGTACCAAGGTTCAATTTCCGCTGACAAAACCTCGCATCCGATGCTCATTGTCGGCAATTCTCACGACTCTGTGACACCCTTGAGGAATGCGCATCACGTTTCCAGCCTCTTTCCGGGCTCCGTAGTTCTTCAGCAGGACTCCGAGGGCCATTGCTCGCATGCCGTCCCATCACTGTGCACAGCAAGACATATTCGTCAATACTTCCAGACGGGACGTTTGCCTGACACTGGATCAGTGTGTCAGCCAAGCTATAAACCTTTCCTGGGGTCTTCGGACGAAGTGCGGAATTTGATTGCGGACGATGATAGGCTTTGCAAATCGCTTGTGGAACTCGCAAAGCCTCTGAGCTGATTCGCGGCATTGGTATAAAGGGTTGATCATGTTTACACCTCGAGCCAGCTCCCTGTTGCTGACAAAGCTCGGTGCGAGGCTCAGTGCGAGGATTGCTACGAGGCTGCGCCCATCCCTTCCTTACTATTCTCCTCCAAATTCTGCTCGTCCAACCTTGGAGTTGAGGTACTCGTTCCTGTACAGTACTATCAATGCCAACTGATCTTACCGCCAAACACAACATCTCGACTTACCTGTCCTTCGCCCACTCCATTGCCGAATATGCAATTATTGCTGGAATACTCCAATAGAGGACCTGATTCCGACTCCGCCGGAACGTATTGAACACCGCAGCTTGAAACGCCCCAGCAAGTGGTCTTAGGCGATTGGCACTTACGCCGTACGTGACAATTCCCTTCTGCTTCAGAGATCCTGGATCGTCATCAGCATCGGAACTCAGCATGAGAGTGGGAGTCGAACTTGGGTCTCCCCATTCGCCCTTCACAAGGCGAAATGGATCAGTGGCATCCTTGAGACCTGGTCCGACTTTACCTCCGCCTCCTCCCATTGTGACGAGATCTTATATAACTGGGCAATCTGTTGGCAATGTTCAGAGTGTTAGGTCGTGGCTAAATTACGTTCGACACTGGGAGAAGAATCAATTGAGGAAGTGAATATCTGGAGTATGAGCACGCCGACGCAAAGTGGGACCTGACGTAGAATATAGACAATGCGCCAACCATCAGGGCTGCAGATGGTACCTGTTTCATTCCTGGCGGCTTGGCCAAATCTGTTGCTGCATTTGGATCCTTCGGGAGGGCCCGGGACACAATTAGGGCGCAGGACGATCCTTCGACGTGAATGTTCATTCGACCAAAGACTCGCGAAATCAAACCCACACAGGTAAAGCTTGAGAGCTTGGTGTCTCGATACATAAGCATGATCATTGCGACCAGGATGTCGGATAATTCGGGCATGCTGTTCGGCCTGCGGCTGTTGTGCAACCCGGCTGGAACGCCAAGATACTGCTCACTCATGGAAGCTGTTTCGCCATCGAATCTGCTTGTCGGATCAAGGAACTCGCGGTATTGATTCGTTACTTTGCCGATCCCCAGAATTCGAGGGCAAGTTGGAGAGCTTCGAACAAAATGCTTGAGAACAACAACATGAAAGCAGAGACCTTCATGGAACTTCGCTCTTCGGGCTGAGAGACGGCATTCATGCCAGAATTGCGTTGCTGTCTAACTCGATCTTGATCTCCCGTCTCTTCAGCGGCAGACCTGATGTGCCAACCAGATTCGACAAGGTACTTTCAAGTTGCTCAATTGGAGGCAAAGAAGGCCAGCCTCCACCCAACTGAAGCGATGGCCCCGCTGAGCACACTCTTGGACCAGCAAGGCTTCCACTAAGCGTGTTGACCACGATCTCTTGAACATTGGGACTATTGGGCTCGCCGAGATGACCCACGACTTCTTGCGGACAGTAGTCTTGGATGAAGAAGTTCCGAACACCAGGCTCATTGACGAAAGCAGTCTCCGGCGGCGTAATGATCTCATCTTGTTTCGAGATCATGATCGTGTATCGGATGCCAGGCACTGCAATCGGACCTTGGTTCAAAGCTCTTACTGCAGGACCGTCCTGTCCATCTGCTTTTCCTCCGAGGTCATCGCATGCTCCACAGCCAAGTGTTTGAAACACGTCTCCAACCAAGTCGCGAGTGAGATGTCCGCCAAGATACGCAAGGAGATACAGACCAGACACAGTTGTGCCTGCGCAGCGATCAGCCGACATCTGAAACTATATCAAGCTGAAGCTTACCATGTGTAGGAGGTCCGATTGCAATAACGTTGCGGACCACAGCAGCTACCTGGGGATAGAACTTCGGAACGTAAAGCGCTTGAAACGCTCCTTCAGAATGCGAGACAAGATCGATGTTGGGGTTTCCAGTCAATCTAGCGACTTGCAAGATGAAATCGGCCACTTCTCGGGAGGAATCTGCGATGCTCCTCACGCCTCCGACTAGAGTGATACCAAACGGTACACCGTACGTGAAGGAGAATGTGCAGAATCCCTGAGATTTCAGGAACGACTCCATGAGGTTGAGGTTGGTATAGTACGTCGACAGGAGGCCATGGATCATTACCACCTACGAATTCCTGTTAGTCGCGCTTCCACATATTTTCGCACGACTGTTGCCTTACCGGGTTAGGATGGATCGCGCTTCGACAGGAGTAGTCATTTTGCGGATTCTGAGGATATGACAAAGCCTCCTGTCTTGGTACGACCGTTGCCAGACTGGTGGCTGCCCACAGCAGCACTGCCCATAGAGCGCGATACGCCACCATTTCGCCTTACTCACTACTGGAAGTCCTCATGATGGGCGCGTGAACTGCTTAATGAGAACGAAATGCAAGCCTCGGCATCATATCTGCTTGGAATCTACCTCGAAATGAGTCTTGGTCGGCGCACGCAGGACTACCAACACCTAGAACGCTGTCTACAAATGCCCCTATTGGCCATAGTTGTCGATAATCCAAGGTCCGCCCAGAGTGCAACGATGTGTAGTGCAACAAAGTTTAAGCTTTGACCTCGATAAAATGAGGTCGACATGGTTGTCGCTCCTCGTTTGGGCTATTCGCCGCGCTATACATGCTGTCAAGATGTTTCAGGCGGGGAATTTGCTTGTAGAACGATTTGGTCATATTCTGTTCCTGGCCTGACTGCCGGACAAGTTTAGCGTAGATCTCTGGATGGATCTGCTTGCGACTTTCGAGAGGAGGCTCGATCTTGGCCTTGCAGGGATATGAGGTTCTGGATGCCAAGCTCTCGTTTAGATATACGAGTGTCGAGTTGAAATTGAGAGCGTACGCCTTCGACCGCAGCGCCATCAGAAGCTGGAGTCCAGGGACTGATGAGTCGATCCAAATTGGGAAAATAACGTAGTGTGATTGTTTTCGAGCGGAGGCAGCTCAAGTACTATATCCGCTATCATCGATCACCTCACGAGGACACAAGCGAGACCCACGGAGCGATGAGGGAGAGATGCGAAGAAGGATGTTATGAATGGATGGGAATTAAGCCTCAGGTTCTGATGCCTCGGATATCGAGAATGACGACCGGACCGATTGGGACTTCATAGTATATTACCAGATCAATCGAGCGGAGTGGTCTTCCTTCTCCCATGTGCCGAAGGTATCGCGCCTTGCAGGACGACTTCTCACAATGTCCCGCATCATCACTTCATGCTCGATACTTCTCGTACATAGTAGCTCTTAGAAAGTCTCCGAAAGACAAAACACGAATTCTCGAAGCACTTCCTCAAGAGTGTCTTGATGTATCCACGACGGGTCCCAATCGCTGATCGAGTGCGACTCATAGAGATCACAACCAGGCTGACAATGATGGCCTCGAGGCTTGCAGACCATAGCAAAACCCGCCTCTTCGAAAATCTCCTCCTCGGCTCGGAAGACCTCCATCTTGTGCCACCACTTGTAATCGTCCAAGCTGTCTAAAACTTCTTCGTCGACCATCATGGCAATGACAGCAGTGCTGCCAAGAACTCCAAGACGGCGTCTGAGCGGTTTGTCAACGTATTGTAGACTCACTCCTGGAATGCAGCCTTTCGCAACCCATGGATTGAGCTCGATGTCTTTAAGACGACAAAACAGTGAATCCTCGTCTTCGGAAGCTTCTACATCTTCAGAACTGTCACTCTCGCTGTCCGAATCCCTCTCCCTGACCGTGTACGTGTCCTCTTCACGCTTGAACCAGAGCTTCTGCTGCAGATAAGGGAACTTCAGGTTACGGTCGAAAATCTCCTTGAACATCTTGTTGACTCGTCTCGCGTGGACCAGCGTCAGAGGGTCGTCAATACCGAGCAGAATCATCTCGGCCAGCTCAGCAGTGCCGAAGACCTGCTATCACAATCAGCGGAGGCCACAATGCGCAAATCAAGGCACTCACCCTCTCGGCTGCCGTGCCTGGCACCTCGTCCGTCTGTTCATTGTCGTCCATCGCTGGCAAGGGGGATGACTTTGGAGCGGTGTTGTCGTTGTTGGTATGAGAGTGGAAAGAAAACGAAAGCGGACGCGGACGATATGAACTTGCGCTTTCTCAGGTGAGCTTTGCACAATAATTGCATGAGATCGCTAAAGTGATGCATGGTGTGATCTTTTGTGCTGCATTAGTGGGCAAAGTGAGGATTTAGTTGTGATGAAGGGCTAGATATGCTGGTGGTGGTGTCTGCTCTGTACGGGTGATGTGAGGGTGAGTGATGCAGTGTTGACCGTGGAGTCGCTTGCAAAGTATTGCTAAGCACAGCGACCGCCTCATTGACACCTCAGTCATCTGAGGTGTCATGTCAACCATTCAATATGGCTGTAATGACTCATTGCTGCCACTGGAGGGCTGCTCCGTCCATCTTCTCCACGGCCGAGCGCAAATCATCGACAAGGCGCTGAATGGTGCCCTCTGCATGGCTGATGCGAGCTGTGCGCTCTTCATCTTCTGGAAGTAGTATGAAGCGCACGAGACCGTCGTGTCCGTCACCAAAGCCCTTGAACAGCATGGAGCGCCATGTCTGATTCAGTTCCTTGGAGGAGAACGCATCGCGATGAAGAATGATCGTGTGATCTCGACAATGGCCCTCGCCTCGATCAATGAATTGGAGGAAGCGGCCCTTTTCAACATCAATTGGCTTCTTGAAAAGAGAACTGAATGTGGTGTTCGGTGGCGCATAAGGGAGCGAAGGTGCGTCGGGAGCGTAGCCATAGTAAGCATCAATGACATAGATTTGGCGTTGATCGACTGCAGTCTTGTTTGGCTCAGCGTCTTCTTCATCCTTGATGTCGAACCATAGCTCCTTCTGGAGATGCTTCGAGATCACGATGGTGGCCTGGAACATGCGATTGACTCGCTGAGAGAGCAAAAGAGCTTGCAGGTCATCAACGTTGAGCAAGATCATTTCGAGCAGCTCAGCAGTGTTCAACGTCTTGTGACATGCTTCGTAGCTAACGGTGTTCTCATCAGCGTTGGCAGCTTTTAGCGCGGCCATGATAGTGGACTGCGAACAAGGTCAGTGGGGCGTCAGCTATTGCGTGAAAGTCGGCGGTATACCTTGCTCAAGTTTCCTGGTGATGCCATCTTATCGGCCTCGGGAGGTGGTGTGTCTTCTGCGCCCTTCTTTGCCATGCGCTTAGCGATACGTGTTTGTTTGCGGGCGATAGCGTCCTCGATAGTGTCGTCATCCATGGTGTGCGATGGCAGGTTGCGAGTTATCGAGTGTGTTGCGGTGACGATTGGGATAGTGCTGACAGTGGAGGCGCAGTGGGTAGAGCTTGTCACTTTGAATGCGACAGGAAGCACTGCAGCGTTTTATAGGAGGCAAAAGGACGTGATCGATGCTCATAATTCTCGTCCGTGCGTTCGCATCATGTTCACGCTTCACCCTCTCCTTCTACCCTTCTTACCAACTTTCTCCTTATACTCTCTAATCTCAGCCTCGGCCTGTTTCTCCTCCTTCTTATCACTCTCCTCCCTCTTCTCCTTATCCCTGATCTCCTTCCCCCTCTTCTCTGCTTCCTGCACCATCTCCTCGCTATACTTCCAAAGCCTCTTCTGCTGTTCCTCGTCAAGCACATCCTGCCTACCAAACTCCCTCTCTTTGCACTCCTTAATTAGTAAGCCACCTTCTTTCAGCTCTTCCATAGCAGCATGCAAGAAGCTCTGTGCTCCCATTTCTGGTGATTTGAGAATGAGTAGCCAGAGTGGGTACGTAAGAAGGTAGATAAGTAGTCCGAGCAGAGATCCCCGTGAAAGCCATCGTCTTGTCCCCGGCGTTCTGCAGAATCCTGGATCCGCGAGAAGGACTTTGGCGTTCATAGGCGCCTTGTCTGGGCGCTGGTAGGAAGACAAATGCTTCTGAAATGCAAGTGCGAAACTCATAAGCGCAAGCTTACTCGTAGCGTATGCATTGCCAGGCGAGAACTTCGTCGGAGGTTGCTTCGAGGCCGTGCTCTTCTTCCCGCTCTTGCTTGTCTCTACAGGCTGAGTGATGTGCAACAAATCTCCTCCAACCCAGCTACCGCACATTCCAAATATGACTCTCACATCTCGATCCGGAGGCTGAGCTCTTAACGCAGGACTCAAGATACTGAGGAGGTGGAAATTGGCCAGATAGCTGACCATCCAGTTCACCTCCACTCCCTCTTTCGTGCTCGCCATTTTGCTTCCTGCAGGCGTCATTGTGTTTGCACACAGTATGACCATATCTAATCTCCGCGGTGGAGCATTATCAATCCATTTAGTCGCAAAGGTTCGGATGCTATGCAAAGATGCAAGATCGACTTGCTCTGCCGTGATGAGTTCGTTATTCGTTTCGTGTCTCATGTCTTCGATGAAGTCTACAATGAATGGGTCGGATAGCGAATGTTGGGTCAAAAGAACGATTTGTGCGCCGCGAGTTGCCAGAGCGCGGACAGTAGCTTCGCCTACGCCTGACGTGCCGCCCTGGTATGCGTAGAAGTGATCAGCTGAGAAGTATTTTGATTATAGTGGAAGAGTAGTCCTACAGTCACTATCACGACTTTACCGTGCATATTCCTTTCGGCCAATGTCTTCGCTCCCTGGAAATAGGTCTTCACCAGCCAGAACACGAAGAGCCATGGTAAAGTCTTGAGGAGAGGCCAGAGGTATGGAACAGTGTCAATGCCATCGAACAGCGCCTGCGCTGCGATGTAGATGGCCATTGTGAGGTTAACGGGCCCAAATGGGCGGGGAGATCGTGTGTAGATTGTCGGGTGGAGGAAGTAAGAAACGAAGCTTGAAATGTGAAAGTTGGGGAGCTACGTTCAGGGACCGCGTATACAGCTTATCGATAAGAACCTCAGGGACGAATATGTGAATCAATGAATGCACTGGAAGGCTTGGATCAATCAACGCTGGGAGTAGCAAGAAGTATGATGGAAGGATGCCACAGAGTACAATGGGGT
Organism: Pseudocercospora pini-densiflorae CBS 125139; assembly: GCA_000504365.2. Classification (NCBI taxonomy): domain Eukaryota; kingdom Fungi; phylum Ascomycota; class Dothideomycetes; order Mycosphaerellales; family Mycosphaerellaceae; genus Pseudocercospora; species Pseudocercospora pini-densiflorae. The sequence continues at coordinate 120,681 of AWYD02003475.1, read as the reverse complement.
AATCATATGCTGTATTCGCTCGCTAGACATTCATGGTATCTGCAAATAAAATCGTCTATGCAAATCGTAGACATAAATCTTCTTCACATCATAGCCTCGCTGCTTCTCCTCCAATCTTCTTCGTACAGAAAGCGCCAAAGTACTCGTTCAGCGCATCGACAGTCCCACTACCTTCTGTAAGCTTCACCACACAGCCAACATATCCATCGGGTCTGACGACCACGACTCCACCCTCATCTTCGCTTAGTCCCATCTTAGCATGCGCAGCAGCCTTGGCATCAGGAACGCGTTGGTCCCAGACATCGTCCGCATAGACATGATCTGTGTATCTTGCCAATACCTCTGGTAGGAGGTCTCTGATCTCGATCTCTGGACGATGGGCATTGAAGATGGTGTTGATTGTGAAGAACCAGGAATGCGGGTTGTGTCGTTCGTGGTAGTCGACGGTATCGATGTCGGAGCGTTGATAAGTCGAGTAGAACGAGCCCTTCTTCTTGAGATTTGATGCAAAATCCGAAATGGCCTTTTCGGTCGTGGATGGTTTACCGCCGAAGAGGTATATCCGGTAAGAACCGTTCAGAGGAATTTCTTGCTCGAGGTGGACCACATTGGCGTCTACGACTCTGGTCACGGTTGCTGGAGTGAGAATGCGACCAGTGCGGAGCTTTGTGCCCTTGTTCTTCTCTGAGAGAAAGAGCGGCGATTTCGCGGAATGTGACTCTGACCAGTTGAATATGTTCTCTAGATATGCAACACCGTAGCCTGATGTGAATTCGCATGACTCTTTGAAAGTCGCGATGAAAGGATTTTCTTCGTTGTCGCTGCTGCCGGCGTTCTGTTTTGAGGCGGAGGAGCGTTCGCTGGCCGAAGGTTGTCTTGAAGAGAAGAGCTTCGCGTATTTGGCGTCGAAGTTGAGCAGATTTTCTGCAACGTACTTGCGCTCACTCTCGTAAGACTTGAGTATTGAGCGGTCGGCGAAGCCAGACTCAACATGATGGATTTTCCAGGCTATATTTTGTGCGTCAAGGAATGCAGTGTTCATGCCTTGTCCGGCTTTGGGAGAGTGGGTATGACAGCAATCGCCGCCCATGAATACGCGCTCGTCGAGAGTGTATCGGTCTGCAATGCCTTGTCCGATGGGGTAGACAGAGTACCACTCGACGCGATCCCATTCAATGTAGTATGGTTTCAAAATTTTCTTAGCATGTTCCTGGACTTCTTCTGTTGTCGCCTGTTTCCGTGGGTTCCAGTCCTTGTCTGTAGATGATGCGATTTGGATGTATAGACGAACCATATTGTTCTCGCGTGGAATAACCATGATGGAGCCGGCATCTGAGTGTATTGTGCATTTCATCTAGTCACTGTCAGCGGTTGCCAAGTAAAGCAGCTGTCAGGTCGCTTACCTTGATGTCTGGAAAGTCCGTTCTCACAACACCATCCATAACACCCCAGACATACGCGATCGGGTCCTTGTGAGTGATGCCCACTCCGAGCTGTTCTCTCACAAAACTCCTCGCACCTTCTCCAGAGAACAAGTACTTCGCTCTCACTGTCTCCTGCTCATCGCCATCAACGTGCGCGATGCTGACCTCCACAGGGTAGGTTGGATCCTTCCCATCATTCTTGAAGCCTGTGATCTTCCACGGCCGCTGTATTCTCGTGTTGTGCTTCTCGATATCCTTGATGAAGACCCTCTCAATCAATCCCTGGTGCAAAAGTGTTGTGAATGGATATCTCGCATCGATGAATTTCGGACATGAGGCCCAAGTCCCGGTTCTGTGAATGCCTTTCCCACTGTCTTGAGGATCCCAAAATGCGACTTCGTAGACCTTCGCCGGCTCGTTCGCCATGATGTCGCGCTTCAATCCCATGTTGCGCAGAAGATCGAGCGATCGCGGTTGAATGCCATCAGCGCGTCCGGTCAAGGTTGGCTCGGGTCGCATATCGATGTGCTTGATCTTGTAGCCCCATCTCGCCAGACAGGTGCTAAGGAGCAGGCCAACAGGCCCAGCGCCGACTATGACGATATCGTAATTCTCGATAGGCATCGTGTAGGCTTGCTGAAAGGTATTTCCTGTTCAGAAAGGTGTGTAGTAGATTGCCGACAGTGTGCGATCGAGTACTAAATGTGATAAATGGATGGTAGACAGTACCAACAGCCTAGCGACCGGTACGCTTGCATCTAGCCAAAGGAGATGTAGTGAATATGGTATAGACGAAAGGCTCGAAGAGAAAGAGTATGAAAGGGGACAGAACCTACCTTTTGAAGCAGACATCATGATGTCTTGAGCTGTCCGCGCTTGAGGACGGCTAATAGAGTCGGAGGCTGCTGTTGCTGCAAGAATAGTTCCCTTGTATCGATGCCGTGCTGCGAGACTCCCCGCTAAAATGTCATCCGTGAAAGCTTGCCGGCCAGATTCAGCCACGTGATTCAAGTCTTGGCTTGCTGCTGACACGCTCTCGAACTCCGTCCACATCTTCCGCAAGCCATCTCCGTGCTCTATCGACATTCGCCCGAAATTGTTCCCATATCGCAGTCGTTGCATTGGCTGAGCTTCAAGGCTGAGGATCCGCATTCACTCCGCTTGTGGAGTTCCTGGAGAAGTTGTGTGCAATCCGCTTTCTCGGATGAGAAGAACGGGTTGCTGTCAGTGGACATGTGCGAGGGACGCGCTTTAAGAGCGAGCATCTCGCTCTTCGGCGACTCTATTTCGTTCAGACTGCGCGATGCGATTACTCTGCCTCGATCAGATGTCACACGAGAGTCGGAATTGCTGAACATGAAAGTTACACTTGGCTTTGATGCATGTTAAGTTCTTCTGCATATTTGTTAAACCAACACTGAGATCTACATCACGAGTCCAATTCAAAGTTGAAGGCATCTTCCAAGCAGGCTTTATATGATAGCGCTCTGATCGCCATCTCGCCGTCGTAGTCAAGCTGACAAGAGGTGTCGAGGATCTTGAGCTAGACTTTCTGCTTCTGTCCTGAGTGCGCGACTACAGGGTGGTATCGACTGGAGCTGGAACCCGCTTCAAGCGAGGGCCATGGCATTGAGCTCTCGGACAGTCGTACCAGGTGGAAGTTGGCCATCAAGAGCTAGAGTTACTGCTGCAGTACTTCAGCCTGCACACTAGCTTTGATTCGCGCGTCTTGTTCGTCATTCCTGCGTTTGCGTTCAAGCCACATATCGTAGGCTTGAGCAGAGGCGTCATTCATAGCCGTTGATATCTTCTCCGCTTCTTTGATCGACCGAGGATGCCAGACCTTAACATCTTCGTACTTCATTAAAAAGAAGAAGATGGCTGCAGTCTGGCTTGGCACAATCGTCAAGGGTTTCTGTCGGGCGATGTCGCAAGAGTATCGAAAGCCAATACCGGCGCCCTTTTTCCCTGGACTCGCGGCACGCGCGATCCAGCGATGAAGGCTCTTGTGAAGCGGCCTTTGGTCCTGGAGTGGATGAGGGAAATAGTCCAGCCTGATATGAATGATACGTTCGGGACTCTTGGAGGCGGCACTTCGCGTGAATTGTGCTAATTGATGTGTAGAGCATTTGTTCAGAAATGCTACGACGTGGGCGAAGTCGAAGTTCCGGACTGGCATAACAATGCTGGACGAGCATGTCAAGGCGGTCTCCAACACTTCTGTGCGTATGGACCAGTTCACGAGGGCCAGCGGCGACAGCGTGGTGAGGTAAGGTTTCTTGTTGCGTACTACAAGTGGTCGATTGTTCTTGGCGTCTTCAAGATATATCATATCTCGTAGTTCTCTTGGTAGGTGAAAGAAGCCTCGTGCAGCCTGAGCGGATGCTATCGCAGCAGCAGGTGACTTTCTGTTTGGACTAGCCATCTCCAGTCGTGCTCGTTTGGCTGAGGGTTCGTCTGCGGTTTGAGATAGCTGATCCCAGGACCCGACGGCAGAGTCATTCGAAATCATGTTGGTCGCTGCTTCTCGCGGTTCGATGTGGTTAGACAAGATCGCCTGGCACAATTGTGGTAGTGTCACGGCTTGAGTTCCCTAATACTTGATCAGTATAGACGGCAAAAGTAGGTCGGTATTTCCTTGAGAAATCGGAAACTTTTAGTAGACCGCTGCGACCAATCGATGCCCGGGTAAGCGTAGCCTTGTGTGGGTGGTCGAGCCAAGAGAAACTCCTTATGCCTGCTTTGTAGTCTTTGTCCCCTCTTCAGGCCAACACGACTCAGAACATCATGCTATATAGCTTGATGAGAACCCTCGGCGTTTCGTCGCTACATGAGGCTCTTGCCTCTCTAACACTGGAATGGCAGCAAAGCGAACACCTCGGAGATGGCATGCGGCTAGCTGGGGCGATTGTGTGGCATGTTCAGCAGAGGCTATCATCAGAGACTATGAATTCGTTCTTGCAGGTCAAGTACAACACTCAAAATCGATGAGGACTGTAGCACGTCGTAGTTTGTAGAGTGATGTGCAGCAGAGATCTCTTGTTCTCTCATGTTGCAGCGGGACAGCCGCAACTCAATCTTGCATCCCTGCGCAGATCTCGAAGATCTGATGGCGCGTGCTCCCATCATTTCAAGTCTTTCACTCAAGCATAGAATCGAGGTAGGTGCCATTTCCGAGCCATCTATACACCTACAGACCGAGAGCAATGAAGCCGATAGTCACTGCCAGAGCAGTCGCTGATGGTCTTATCTGCTCCCAATGTCTGCTGAAGGCTAGGAGAAACGGATTCCATATCCTGAATGCACTTTCACGCCGCAAACAATCTACATTGACACCAGGTCGGTTTCAATCCGTAGCGCAGAGGACACGTATTTCATACGAACAGCGAAGAAGTCTTCTCACAAGAGGTGGCACCGCACCAACAACGTTCGAAGCTCATCAACGCGAAGTCGACCAAATTTCAGAACGAGTACGAGGCTTCTATGAGCGGAAAGAGAAGTTCAGGATATATCATGGGAGCACAAACAGCACAAGAAAGTCAGCTATGGGCAGAGATCCCAAGACAGTGGTGGACACGAGCAAGCTTAACCATGTCGTGTCGGTGGATGTCGACCGAAGAACAGCATTAGTCGAGCCTAATGTGCCGATGGACAGACTGGTGGAGGAGACGCTGAAGTACGGCCTTGTACCTCCAGTTGTCATGGAGTTTCCTGGTATCACAGTCGGTGGAGGATATGCTGGCACTGCCGGCGAGAGCTCAAGCTTCAAACATGGCTTCTTCGACCGGACGCTGAACAAAGCTGAGATCGTGCTGGCAAACGGAGACGTGGTCACGGCTTCAGAGTCGCAACACGCAGACTTGTTCAGAGGTGCTGCTGGCGCTGTAGGAACACTCGGAGTGACCACTATGGTAGAGATACAGCTTGTGAAGGCGACAAAATTTGTCGAGGCCACTTATCACTCTGTCAATAGTATGCAAGATGCTATTGTGAAGCTGCAGGACTTCACGTCTCGACCCGAAGACTTTGATTATATTGATGGCATCATGTATTCGCAAACCAGTGGCGCCATTGTCACCGGACAAATGACTGATACGCCTTCCACTGGAGTTGAAATCCGACGATTCAGCGACCCTAAGGATCCTTGGTTTTACCTTTATGTCAAGGATAAGATTTCAAAAACTACTCAGCCAACCTCAGATGCCATACCTCTTCCGGACTATCTTTGTAAGTGTGCTCAACCGGATGTCTCTTTCTCAACCAAGCACTTTGCTGACTAGTCGTTCCAATTTCAGTCCGCTACGATCGTGGCGGATTCTGGGTAGGTCAAGCACCTTTTGACTACTTCAGATTCCCTTTCAACAACTGGTCCCGAAGCTGGCTAGACGATTTTCTGCACACGCGCATGCTATACAATGCCTTGCATGCATCGGGTCGAAGCGAGCAGATGATCATTCAGGACCTCGCTCTGCCTTACGGCACAGCCGCAGAGTTCATTACTCGCATGGACAAGCTGACAGGCATCTGGCCATTGTGGCTTTGTCCACTCAAGCAGAGCCCTCACCCTACCATGCATCCTCACTATAAAGCCTACGAAGCAGACGGCAAAACGATGAAGCCAATGCTCAACATCGGCCTCTGGGGTAAGGCTCCGCCCACCTACGAAGGCTTCGTGGAGGCAAATCGAAGCATTGAAGCTACACTGCAGGAACTTCAAGGTATGAAGTGGCTGTATGCCCAGACATACTCTCCTGAAGACGAGTTCTGGAAAGACTTCGATCGGTCGTGGTATGAGTCGCTGCGAGAGAAGTATCACGCCACGAGTCTGCCAAGCGTGTGGGAGAAAGTTCATGTGGATCTTCAGGCGGATAGGAAGGCGAAGGAGTCTGCTGGTCTGCTAAAGAAGATGAAGAACGTATGGCCTGTTCCGGGAATTGTGGGCTTGAGGAGAAGCATCCAGAGCAAAGATTATGTCCAAGCTAGGAATCCAGCTTGGAAGGATTGGGTATCTTCCTCAGAGACGTGAGGTTCCGGACCTCAGGTGCGAGTGTACTCGACGGTGGAAATGACATCTAAGCCTTTTTGACTTGCATCTTGGTCCGTCTGGGCGAGTCTGGCGCTTCGTCGTGGTTGACTTGTTTAGGAGCGCGTGGCGTCCGAATCACATCCGACATCACAAGTCGCAAGTGAGGGCGCGCCTTCCATGTGAAGCAGGCACGGGCCTTCATGCAGCAAATTCAACGGCCACTTCAAGCGACTTCAATCTTAAGCACAAAAAACCCCGGCATTGAAACAACACCACAGCAAGCCAAGATGCAGCGGTCAATCACGCATGTGCCGCCGACGACTTGGACGACACCATTTCGCCCTCCAAGATTCGTTGATGTCGCCCCAAGCCGACTTCTTCCACGCTTAAACGAATCCAAACAGTTCAGAGCTTACGGCCAATACCAATACCGCAAAGTGTAACGTCCACCTCCCTATGACCGCCATTACTGTCGCTGACACACTTAACAGCTTGAAGATCCCCGGCGGGTTTGTTCGCTACCACCGCGCGCTCATCAAGATCCTGCAGTACAACGACGGCTACATCCTCGAGCGCATCTTGCTTCACATCCAGGACGCTCGCACCTTACTTCGCTGCAAGCGCGTCTGCAGAACTTTCAAGCGTAGAATCGACACTTCAGAACACCTCGAGCGCGCTCTCTGGCTCCGCCCAACACCTCCACACGAAGGCGGGATCCACTTCCTCACTCATCCATCCGATCCGGATCCACTCATCACCTGGCTCCGGAACGAACTCGATCTCTTCATCCAGCCTTACTCATCTTCGACTCGGTCCTACACAGTCCTTTACTGTCCGACAGGAGGTACCGCGAAGCGCTCCAGAGTTGCTCGAGAATGGGGCCTACAGCTGAATTCCTGGCCTGTTCCTTCTTGGAGAAGCATGTGCGTGATGAGAGGTGCTGAGAAAAATGTTCGGTGGAAGGTGGCGATGCATCATCGAGGCTACTTCTATAGTTTTGATTGTGGAGAAAGGAAATGGCCACTATGTTTCGCCGAGGTCATGGGTCATCTCTTGGGACTGGCAAGGAAGGCTGGGATTCGGTGCTGAGGAGGGACTCAGGCGTCTCGCTCCTATGTCTTCATAAGGGAGATGGAGAGCCTACATAGTTTAAGTTGCATCGAAGCTCCAGAAAGCGCGAACAGGACGGGACGCAGGCGCATTCAGCTGAACGGTTGAGGAGAGCTCGACACCCATGGACCTCACCTCGAATGATTACCCAGGTCAATAGCACAACTGCAAAGCCAGCATCTGTTCGGCGTGGTTGCCAATCTCGGCGCGCAAACGCGAACATGAGTACGCAGAGAAGTATCTAGCAGAAAAATCGAGAAGAGCTCGACACCTTGCGTGAACTAACCACATCAACCAAACTGCACTCTCCTAGCCTTCACCCTCCCGTCCTCACCTTCCTCAACCTCAAACCACGCCCCATTCCTCATCCCCACAACATCACCAACCCCGCTCCCCCAAACACTCCCCTTCTGCTCATTATTCCCAACCCAGAAAACCCATCCCTCCCACCCCTCAATCCCACACGGCACCTGTAACACACCCTCCTCCAACCCAACCTTCTGCCTCTCAAAATCTGCATCCAACTCCCTAACCAGTCCCGCACTCCAATGGTAATCAAAATAACAACTCGCACTAAACCCCCTCACACACCTCAACCATCCTCTCTTCTCGTCCCCGATCCTTTCCAGAAAATGTAGTAAAGGATCGCGAAGTGCCGAAAAAAAGATGTTGCCTTCGTAGAAGATTCTGAGAGCTTCGGAACGGATTTGATGGCATGTTGAGAGAAGGGCCGGTTCGATGCAGTTTTGAAAGGATGGGTTTGGTGGGAGTATTCCATTCGCGTCTGAGGGTCGTTGACAGATGATGATGGGCGTGCGGAGGATGAGTACAGCTTCGTATATTTGAAGGCGGAGTTCGAGAGGGAGGGAGAGGAGTCGGGAGGGTGGTTGAGATTGCATTTTGGTGTCTAAGTTCTCGGGTGTGGGAAGTCCAGCTTTAGGGCGGTCTTTGTTTGGACTTGATGGCACATGAAGTAGTGGTCAGGAGCGGCTGATATCTGTGAATTTCTTGGCCAAGCTTGTGCTGTTGTATCGGCTTCGCAAGTGGCCAAGATCGGGTGTCCAAGGCTTTCGGAGTGAGATTTGTCTGCGATGTAAGCCAAAGACAGTTGAGCAGGCTTGTTCATATAGGGCTGCGAAGTTTTGTGGTCAGTCCTGCAGTCGTGCGCTCAATGTGGTAATCGTGTTTCGAGAAAGACCACATTATCCTACCCTGGTCTCGAGGCAACCCACACGGTGCCCTGGTAAGATCTCGGTCGTTCAGTAACGTGCGATTCGGTTCAGGAGATAGCGGCGCTGACTCGGTGAAATAGTAACACGAGAGATACGGCTACCTGTTGTAGCAACTTACATACACTCCTACCCGCGATGCTTCCCTCCCGCACCTGTTCCGCAACGCCGTTATAGCCATGATCGTGATATTCAATGCTCATCCAATCGTATGCACATCAATACAAGCTCCCTTTCTTACAAAGTGAATCTAAGGTCCCTGAATCTTATTATCGCCTGTCGCTTGCTGGTATGAAGGTGGTGGAGCATCATCGCTCGGTCCTGCCTCTGCCTGGACTGGAGCAGGTTGCGGCTGAGGTTGCGGTTGTGGGAACTGGGCATTTGGTGCGGCTGCTGAGCTGGCTGTGCCGTAGTTTCGTGGTTGACCGCCGCGTGGTGGTTTTGGCGCGTAACGTGGTGCGTCGGTTTGGACGTAGTAATATGTTACTGTGCCTCGCTCGGCATCGTGCTGTGCGACTTGCTCGTAGGTTGGATCTGGGGTGATGGCGATGATGTACCAGCTGCAGTCGCTGTTAGCTTATGCCACGAATTGCGCGGATATGGGCTACTTACGCATGTAGGAGACCTGGTAGATATGCCAGACAGCACAGAGCGATATTGATCAGACTGTCGGCGCTGCAGATGCCTCTCTTCACCCAGACCGCAAGTGGAGGGAACAGGATGGCGATGATGCCGAGGAATACATCGGAGCCGCACATCTTGACTGCTGCGAAGTTCTTGCTTGTTCTGTGTTGCCCAAGAATGTGTTATATGTGTATTGAGAGAGAAGCGTGTGTCGAAAGCGCTCGAATGTTGCCGCCTTGTTGCTCTCGTGACTGGCGGCAATGACGATCCACCACTGCGCCACACATCGCGGCGCCACCACGCGCTTGCTGCAAGGACCCGCGTCTGTCAATTTTGCATCAAACGAACTTCACGTCGTCAAAGCCAAGCAAAACATCAACCATGACATTCATGACTGCTTCACGGTAACAATGCAAGCAGACAGGCGCCGTATCAACGCGCCTGCTGGAGGCACAGCGCCTCCAGTATTCATTACACCCAAGAACACTCAAATCCAGCGGCCAAAGCGTACGCGAAAGCCAGAAGAACACCGCAAAATCTTTCTTCGAACTGGAGTGGTGCCATCGGCAAGCGGTAGTGCATACTATGAGATCTCTCCAGATCCATCTACACAGTCAAAACAATTCTTGACGCCAGCTTCATCAAATCTGAAAATCACCTGTACAGTTCACGGACCCCGGCCACTTCCCAGGAATGCAGCATTCAGCCCGAACCTACTCTTGACCACCCACGTCAAGTTCGCGCCTTTTGCAACACGGCAGCGTAGAGGGTATGTGCGCGACTCTTCCGAGCGAGACCTTGGTGTGCACCTCGAGACTGCTCTGAGAGGCATCATCATTGGTGACCGCTGGCCGAAGAGTGGCTGCGAGGTTGTCATTACCGTGCTCGAAGGCGAGGAAGATGGCTTTTGGGCCGAGTCCTCGCAAGGTGGCAAGACTGGCGGTTGGGGCATGATGAGTGTGCTCGCTGGCTGCATCACAGTGGCCAGTGCGGCTCTTGCAGATGCTGGCATCGACTGTGTGGACTTGGTATCGGGCGGCGTTGCGGCACTGGTCAACTCCAGTGGCAGCGATGAATACATTCTGGATCCCTCACCTCCGGAGCAAGACGTCAAGGCAGCTTGTGTGGTGGGCTACCTTCAGACCAGAGACGAGATCACCGAGATGTGGATGAAGGGCGAGGCTGGAGCAGAGGTTGAGACATTGATTGACAATGCTGTGAAGGCATCAGTCATGACCAGAACCGTGCTCGCAGATGCTGTCAAGGAAGCGACTGAACTAAAGCTCAGCAAGCTTCCCGAAGCTGCCAATGGAGCACCGCCAGCCGCGAAGGGCAAAGGCAAGGACGTGATCATGACCGGGTGAAGATGCTTGCATTGACAAACCACTCTTCTCATATCAGCTCGGTCTGGGCATGACTGCTGTCTCCATGTCGCCCCTCGGCATTTTAGGTACGTCTTCATGTCTCCTTTTTCTCAGCTTGACATGATTAGCATCAGTTTCATGCACCACTCATATACCTTCGGGTTTTGATGAGGCACAAACTACAACACAATATGATCTCTCAGCTGCAACACCCTCTCGATATAGTTTGCTCGCATCATGAGATGTACGCTGACATTGCCAGCAGCAGAGTACTGCCATGAGGACTGCTCAGGTCACAGTGCGGATACGCATACCATACCAGAAGGCTATCATAGGCCCGGTGATACAGCATACGTTGTTCTTGACGCAAGAACAAGAGTGGTCCAATTCCTTACAGAGCCGTCGATGTACTCGGTCCAGCTTGGATCAAAGCCACAAGGCCCACCATTCTGAGATGAGTAGACCTTGGGCTGATTACGAAAGGATGTGCACCGCACTGCTTGCAAACGTTACCTTGCGTCGAGAGCTTGGCTTCATCACGACTCAGTTTAGAAAGACCTGCTTCCCTCTGCGGGGTCGGGCCTATTCTGACACCCGCAGGTCATGCTCAGAGACTCCATAATGGTGCCAATTGTGCCGCGAGAAGAATTCGCCTTCGCCAAGACCAAGAATGCTGTCCAATGCAATCCACAAAAGGACGGACGTCAAAGTCACGTGCACAATAATGCGAAGCCTCGGAAGAAACACAAGGTTATTTTGCTTTACCACGACCAACCTGCGGGCATCCTCATTCTCAGGTGGAAGCGAGCGCCAGAGCGTCAGTCCACAGGGCTCGCGAACCGCGCTTAGTCATTCGAATAGTATTGAAGCGTCGTTCAATAGGTAGGCAGCTCGTGAAGTGAAGCTGAGTGGCTGAGAAATGGCGTGGACAAGATTCTTCATGCTGACTCAAAAGCTCAACCGGCGAGACACTCGAGATTGAGACAAAGCGAGGGTCTCAGGCGCAAGCTCGCTTCTCGATACATCACGCGAGACTTCAACAAATACTGCAGAAGACGGCCAAAGGACACATGTCCCACTTTGCCCGGAACGGCCTCAATCGTTGTCCAAAGTGGCATTTCATTTCCTTCCTACGGATGCCCTTACTTGTACTATATTCCGCCTCGAGTTCATATATACAATATTTGAATTTCTAAGCTTCATGTGCAGATTATTGCCGACCTCACGAATGCCGAGTGTTCACAGGCGCTGCGGTCACATGAAGCATGGCACTCATTCACCAGAAAAGATCTGTGCGCGACTCGGTATTGCACATGCAAATGAAAGAGCGGGTCTTCAAAGACGCTATATGCACGACTTCTTGGACTTTAAATCTCCATCGACAACTTCTACCTGCTTCTTCAACTGTCAGCAAAACTCCGACCGCGCAACACGAAATGATCATGGCTTCATTGGAGCTGTTGTTTCCTGGTCCGGCGGAAGCGAAAAAGTCGGCATTGACGAAGTCTACCGCTACCACACATCCGAGCAATAAGCCCAAGCCGAAGATGACTGTGACCTTCGCGCCTCAGACTACAGTCATCACAATTCCGCAAGAAGGCTCGGGCAGAGAATGGATCAACAGCAAACGTACATTGGTCCCGATCAGAGCCAAGCCCGAAGACGAGTCTGAACAAGTCGAGCTTGCAAGGACGCGTACGAAGGTCATCAAGGCCCACAGGCATATTTGGGAATGCTTCGAGAAATGGCGGTCGGCGGGCATGCCAAGGGACGAAAATGAGAGGTATATGGTCACTCGCATCGCATCGTTACATGCCAATGACGAGGAGTGGAACATCCTCCCTCATGGCTCGAGGATCGTCTGGTCTTGTATAGAGAGCGACTATCGTCAGCGCCAGCTTGCTACCGAGGAGTTGAAGCTGCAGATGGAGAATAAGGTGAGAAGAAGATCGATCGCCAAGGGATCCGGCAAGGTGCATGTCGATCATGAGCTTTCCGCGACAGCAGCAGACCCGAGCCAGGAGCACCATGGGAAAGGAGGTCCAGTGGCCATAGACAGTGGCGATGCTGCCAAAGAGGGTCCGACCTCTACACCAACACCGAGTGACAACCAAAATTCGATAGCTGGTTCGTCGATCCCAGATGAGGAAGACAACCCGAAGCAGAAGCACTCTCGTAAGACCTTCGACATGTCCAAGGCCATGCTGCACATCAACCGCTCTCCTTTGGTGTGGATAATAATGCTGGTACTATTCGTGGTCTCTCAACACGTCAAGCCACAGGCATGATCGCACCGAAGAGGCACCTTCCGGAGACTGCTATTCACTTGACACGGCATGGTGATAATGCATTCTCTAAGGATTCACTGGAACAATGTGAATGTGTCTTGCGCAACGTATAAAGAAGACATCTTCGCCGCTCCCTATACTTTTATCCTACACCGACATCATCGCGATACAGCACGCCCTCGGTCAAGGTATCGACACCACAAGTCACCTCATCAGCAACAGCAAAGTCAGCAGTAAAGACCCCTCCATCAGAAACAGCCATGTCGCCGTCGAAGAAGACAATGTCGGCAACAAAGAAGGCGATCCCTCCGCGCAAGGTCTTGTTCCCAACAAAGGCCGTACCAGGAAAATCAACAATGAGGCGAATGATCACCACATCGCCAAGAAAGACCACCAGCTCTTTGAGTACCTCGAAGAAGACAGGTGCGAAGTTCTTTGACTTCAGGACGTCCGACAACGTACAGATCATGATAATCCCACTCATCGACCGCGGCAAGGTTATCAAGCGCCCACCTCTCATCAAGTCGCCAGGGAAGCAGCCCCTGGGAGACTTGACTAAACCGATTGAGCCCACGAAGGTACAAAAGAACATCGGCAAGAAGCTCAAGGCCGCCAAGCATGCTGGCTGCATCATTTCGCCGGAGCAGAAGTCACTAGGAAGCCTTGCAGAGCAGCTGGAGCTCGGAAAGGTGCGATTACCCTCTTATGAGAAAGTCAAGGCTATTGAGCATGCAAACCAGATCGTTCCGCCAGAGAAGAAAGGTTCAGAGGGCGCAGCAGAGCAGTTGAAGCTGAGCGAGATGCATATGGCCGCCGAGAAGAAGCTTAGAGTCGTGCAGCTGATGGTAAAAAGTTGGAAACAACACGGAGCAGTCAACGAGGATCGTCTGAAGAAGATTCTGCTACACATCGACAAAGTGATGGCTGATTGCACCGAGGAAGAGCGAACCACCCTGCAAGGCCCGATGAGAGCAATTTTCGATGATCTGAAGCACTTTAAATATATGCTGGAGGAAGAGGCGGCTGAAGAGCTTGAGGCTGCTCGGAAGACGGCAGCCGAAGCAAAAGCAGCCTCTCCTGGACAGCACGACCTCACCACCGACCCGCCTAAACCCACAACAGCTCGGCCCCCAGCCGACGTCTTAGGCGACCAGGAGTCTCTGGAAATACTCATGGCTGTGAAGGATCACCGGAAGCCTTCGTCGTCCAAGAAGCCCGCCATGATGACCAAGAAGTGGACTTTCGGACCAGTGACAGTCTCGTTCAGCTCGTTGCAGTCTAAGAAGAATGCCGGCGATGATGGTCTAGACATCAAGGTCTTGATCTTCGTACTTCTGTTGGTGGTCTTGGTCCTCAGCAAGGTCTGCTAAAGGAATTCTGGACGGCGCAGAAACATAGAGTTGGGGCAGGCGAGGAGCTGGATTAGAACATTTGTGCGCGGTGGCCTGGATTGAGACCATGGCCCATGATAACACTGGAGAGGCAGCTTGAGTCCGCCGAGCGACTGTTCACTTGACCTGCAGGTGAGAGCATCCATTGTCTAGCAATTCACTAGCATAAAATTGTGAATGTGCCTCGCGCGGCGGATGAAATCGATGCCTCTTCTGCCAGAGATCTCTCCTGCCTACATTGACAGCACTGATTAGCATACACTATAGCCACGAAAACACCAGCCCTACCGTTCGAAATCATTCAAGGAGTCATGTCATCCATCATGGTCTCGTCGCCGGCAAAGGCCATGTTCTCGTCGCCAATAAAGGCGACCCGTCTCATCAAAGCATCATCGCCGACAAAGAGAACGATCTCGCCTCGAAAGGCCCTCTTCCGACGACGAGCAGTGCCAGGGAAGTCGTGCCTCAAGAAGGCATCGGCCTACTCGCCAGTCAAGAAGGATGTAGTTTCCAGTCCATCCAAAGCTCGGACGTCAAAGCCAGCTACTAAGAATGTCAACTTCGCCACTCCCAGCAAGAATCGAATACTCATGATTCCGGCTGAGAATCGTGGTCGTAGAATCAAGCGTCCGCATACGTCTGTACGACTTCTGTCTCCGGAGAAGCAGGCGGTCGAAGGAGTCGAGGAACAGGTGCAGCTGGCCAAGGTACGAACGAGTGCCACCAAAAAGTTGAAGAAAGTCGTGAAGATGTTCCGCTCTTGGAAGCAGGCTGGAGCGGCGAATGAGAAGCGCATGCTCGAGATATACGCTCATCTCAACGTTCTTGGCAAAAGCTGTACCAAGGAAGAGCTCTCACTTCTGAGGAAGCCTGTCCAGGGCATTATTCTCGAGATGGAGAAGCTTGCGAAGGAGGAGAAGAATTTTCAAGAACTCGTCAAGGCAGCTGAGATCAAGAAGAAGGCGCAAGATGCCTCTCAGCGGCGAGTCATGCCCATGGACAAGCAGGAGCCAGAAAGCCTCGGGCAGCGGCAGACGCAAGGACTCGTCGGGATGGCCAAGATCCAGAAGCCGGTGAAGGAGGAATCCATCCAGCGAGCCCATTCCATCGACAAGGAGCAGCCGAAGAGAGTCGAAATGAATCAGAGCCAGGATGGTGAGCTTGTAAATGGACTCACGAAGGAGTTTCAAGCTATCAAGATTGGCCAGACCAAGCAGCCAACGGTCCACGCAAAAGTCAATGACGGCGACTCGCTTCGAGTCCTCATGGCGGCTGAAGAACACCGCAAAGCTTCGCCACCCAAGGCTAGGGCCAATGTCATTGCTGAGACGAGGCTCCAATCGCTGTCCGAGACTGCTCAAGCCGGCCAGAAAATCCGTAGCACTGACGATGATGATGGCAGACCAAAGTGGTGGCATTCCATCTTCTTTCTTGTCATGCTGATCCTGATATGGGGCTCGAGACATGACTGAGGATCTAAGAACGGCGCCGGGATGTGCCTCACATGATCCGACATGTTCCTGAGAGAGGCGCAGGAGGAATGCGATCTGGGTTGAGGAAAGATATAAGGTTGGCCCTCAAAGTGTTCCGTGAGCGGCCTGCGAAAAGCGAGGGCAGACCCTCGTCCGAATGTAGACATAGAACGAGCAGCCAAGAATATAAGGTAGCTCCTCAAAGACGTAGTACCAGTTCCATTTCTCAGCCCTGTTGTCAGGTTTCGGATATCGTACGTCCAGTTTCCCAATAGTAGCTTTGTACAGCAGGTCTCTCCGGGCCGGGACCGTTGGCGGCCAGATGGCATATGCTATTGGGGCCAGCATCTCTACGTACACAAACCAGTCTGTTCCGGGTGCCAGAGCATGAGAGTAGAGATGCTGACACATCATCTCGTGAGTGGTTTGAGCCCGAGACTCGAAGATTTGCTTGTATAGAAAACCGGCTGCAACAGTGCTGACTAGAATGTGATACCATAGTCCTTGTTGCAGAATCATAACGGTGACTCGGTGCAAAAGGGGAGCTCGCAACTTCTTGTCGCGCTCCATCAGTTTTGAGTTCAGTCGAGCTGTTGGAACGAAGCGCATAGATGATGTGAGACGTTTTGGTAGATACTCTCGGATGATGGTCACGAAAAGATATGGGCTTAGCCAGATTGCACCTACATCGCAGTCAGCCAAGGCACAGCTCAGCATACATAAGAAACGTACCTTGTATTCGCCGTCTGACCATACGATAGCCGCAGTGAGCGCCGGTGACGAAGCTCTCAGCGTGCCGACAGATACCTAGCAGGAGTGCGACAAGCAGCATTTGATCCAGATGGGCTCGACTGCTTGGCATGATCAGAGGCTGCCCGGTCGAGAAAATGTAGAGAAGCGCGAGAGGGAGTATAGTCCGGTGAATCGCGGAGACGTATGGTCCCATGCAGTACCTGAAAAGGTGGAGAGCAAAGTCAGCGAAGTGGGTTTGAGATCAAGAGAGATTTCGGTGAGCTACCAGATTTGTACCACTCGCTGCTGCCATTGAAGCATGGGTAGTCTTCTTCTGCTCAAGCCAAAGCCTGCAAGAACTGCACCACGCGATGTTCCGACAGTCTGTGAATGGTTATTAGCACTTGGGCGGCTGTCAATGATTCAATCATGGTACCTTACCCATTTGCGCCGCTGTGCGATGTGAGCTGCCAACGTGTCAGGCACCAGTCCCCACTGCAGCTGTTCGTGGCAGTATACAGTCTGCCATCCCTGACCATTGAGCAGCATTCCTGCTATGACATCCTCCATAAGGACCCATTCATTGAAGCCTCCAATGTCCTTGATCGCCTGTCGCCGGAAGACCACACCTGGACCCGTCTCCCAAGCAGCGTTGAGAGTATCACGTTGCACCTGGTCCAGATAGTTGTGAACGTGCATAGACTGGTAGAGCGGATCATTCCGTGGAAGATTATAAAAGCTCTGCGGAATGATTGCAACGCCGGCTTCTGGTACGTTCAGTAGATGACCCATGCAGGTGCGAAGAAAGTCTCGCTCTACGATCATGTCGCAGTCGAGGAAAGCGCAGAATTCTACACCGGTGCTTCCAGAGATCGAGTCGAGATATGTCAGCGCCGTATTCATGTTTCCAGCTTTGTAGCCCAGCTTCGATCCTGTTTTCCCTGGTCGGCGGTGATACAGTAGCTGGCACGACAGATCTTTGCTCAATGAGCATAATGCCGCTTGGAGCTCATCGTCGTTGCCATCATCTGCTACCAGTACCCGCCATCGAGATCGAGCATAGTCTTGCGCACAGGCTGCCCTGACAGTATCGAGAATGACGTCCACATCTTCGCCGCATGTGACAATGATGATGTCGACAAATGGCATTTGCTGTCCTACTAAACGAGTTCTTGGTCGGCGCTGGACATCGTGCCAAATGACTAGACGCCAGCCATCTTCCAAGATGAGAGTAGCTGCCACCATCAGGTCAGCCTGATATTTGCGTCTTGCTTCTACTTTATCATACCTAGAAGAACAATCTGCCAGCTGATGTAGAGCTTTGGCACCAAAGGGCGTCCTTTAGACTCCGAATGTTGCACGCCTTGGACGAGAAGAAGGATCAGTGCAACCTGGAGTAACCATGTTACTGGAGTCAACAGTCGCCATACTGACTCGGCTAGATTCCTTCGACACGTTTCTCTGGAAGAGGAAGTTGGGAGAAGGTCTTGTGATTGCTCAATCACATACTTGGGCACTGTGCTGCGCATGGCCTCCGACGAAATGCAGCGAATAGAGTTCAGAATAGTGATCCATCTGGGTCAACACGGGTTCCAGTGGCCTTTTCATGCCTAGAGCAGGGGACCGAGCAATGGCGAGCTCATGCCGCATTGAGCTATTGCATGTGGGAGAAGAGCTTCGTACCATATTCGTGTTCCTGAAGCCACATACTCAAGGTGGTGTGGAGGTGGTGTGGTGGCTGCAGGGTCTTTCTGTTCGAGCACTGCAAATCCGAGGACGGAGCAGGCGCGATGTTGGAAGCACAGAAGTCGCTAATCGCCGCCAGGTTTCAATCTGCAGTAGCCTCTGGTCCCATGTGCAAAGGTTCTCCCCGTGCTAGCAATGAAGGCGCAATGTTATATCAGAATACATGATACCTAAGTTCCTGCTTCCGACATCAGTAATTTATTCAGTATGACTGCATCGAATGGTATAGATGCGCGACACCGCATACTGGTCACTGGAGTAAGTTTGGCATCTTCTGACAGTGAAGCTAGACGCTCATGGGTTCCAGGGCGCAGGCTTTCTTGGATCAAGACTGGTCGCAGTACTCCTTGGTCAAGGACACAGTGTCATTGTGCTTGATAATCATTGGACGAGCTTGCAATCGAGTCTTTCCAATCTTGCAGACAATCCAAGATTGACCATCGTGCAGTCAGTCGAGAGCCTTCTCACGTAAGCGCTTCGATGCTGAATTTGTGCAGAGCCGATGTGACGGATGGCATTCCCGCCGAAATTGAGCCTTGCGATCAGATGTACCACCTTGCCTGTCCAGCAAGTCCGGTGCACTTCGCAACGGATCCACTAAAGATCCTCGACACCTGCTACCTTGGAACACGAAACGTCCTAGAGAAGGCAAGGCTGTGGAATGCGCGTGTGCTACTCGCCAGCACATCTGAGATGTGAGTAGGATGCGCCGGCCGATCGTGAAAGACATTCGACTGACTCCCGCAATCAAAGCTATGGCCAAGCAGAACGTGATCCACAGGATGAAGGCTACTTCGGGAACGTCAACTGCTTCGGCCCACGGTCCTGTTACGATGAAGGCAAGCGAGTTGCCGAATCTCTTGCATATGCATACCGCCAGCAGAATCAGAACTCACTGGAGATTCGCGTGGCCAGAATCTTCAATGCATATGGTCCGGGTATGCACGCAGAAGACGGACGGGTAGTGTGCAGCTTCATCGATGCAGCACTTCGGCAAGCAGATATGTCGATCAAGGGTGATGGCAAGTCGACTCGTTGCTTTCAGTATGTTGATGATTGTGTTGCGGGACTTCAGAGCTTGATGGAAAGCTCATGGAAAGGTGGTCCCGTCAATATCGGAAGCGAAAGAGAGACTACAATTGCTGAGCTGGCACAAATTATCAACAGCGTTGTTCCGGATATCACAGGCCTGCCAGAGACTAGAGTTGTCCATGGCCCACCTCTGCCTGACGACCCAATACAGCGAAGGCCTGATTGCTCGCTTGCCAGAAAGGTGCTTGGGTGGGAGACGAAGACAAGCTTGCATGAAGGCCTGCGAAGAACGATCGAGTGGCATCTTGGTCTTCATCAGGAGACAGCAGCAGGTACAAGTCTTGGATGATATGAGGCTGAGCTAATAACAGCAAAGTAGGTAGTCGGTATTAACATATAGTGGGTAGCAGGTTGTCGTAGCTGATCGTTGCTCCAGCTTCGCAGCCCATCGTCTCGTTGGAACATCCAGTCTTTTCGTTAGCACTGAAGCGCATATGAC
Organism: Pseudocercospora pini-densiflorae CBS 125139; assembly: GCA_000504365.2. NCBI lineage: Eukaryota > Fungi > Ascomycota > Dothideomycetes > Mycosphaerellales > Mycosphaerellaceae > Pseudocercospora > Pseudocercospora pini-densiflorae. Next base: position 100,744 of record AWYD02003475.1, on the reverse strand, counting down.
ACTGGCTCCACACACCAATAGAAGCGCGGCCACGCGAACAATAGTAGGCGGAGCGAAGTCTTCACCTGCACTGGAAGGCTCCATCACAAAAAGGACGCACAGCAGCCTCATGATTCGCCGCAATAGTGTTCGTTTGACCGGAACCTGTACCAGAAATAGACAATAAGACATTCTGCCCATTGACACGAGTGGCTTATAGCTCAGACAAGTTCTCAGTGATGGAAGAGAGTGTAATGCCGTCAAGGTAAACGCTGATCCGAGGAAGTAAGCAGCCCAACAGTAGTCGCCGGCGGACTTCCAGTGAGGGGGTTTGAAGAATTCGAAGAGGTGATAATCAGGCGGAAGTGTGCCGATGGCATCGTTCCAAAGCTTGACCGGCAGCGAAATCAGGTACAGCCCAAGAGCAAGGACGATGATGGATAGAGGCCGTGCACATCGAGCATGATACGAGCGACTCTGGTTGGCGGCTTTCTTCATGCTCATCAAGGCCACCCACCTGCTCTCAGCAATGAGCAAGCCCAAATAAAAGCCTGTTAAATCCTTGGTGCTGTTCCAGAAATGATATGATGCTAGTCCCGCCACAATGCCAATGCGCCACGGCGTTCTCGTATTCGCCAACCCCAGGAGGGTAGTGTACATGGCCATGGACCCGCGCAGCTCCAGAGGAAGTGACCAGAGAGAATTGTGAAGTCCGAGATTCCACTGCAGGTCGAATATGTTCAAGGCATCAGATAGGTAATTGATCGTGCAGGCAATGTGCGACCATGGCGAAGATCGTGGTTGAGCATTCGGGCAGGTAGTTGCGATCTCCGGAGGTTCGTCAGCGTAAAGACCTAAGTACCATGCCATTTGACTCAAGATGACGATAGTGACGAAGGGTACGAAGAGGCGTATGGTACGGCGAAACACGGCTGAAGATAGCTTGTGAAAGAACCTGATGTCTGCCGGGTTTTGGCTGGAATGTGTTTGCAAACTGATTCCAATGCAGTATCCCGAGAGGACGAAGAATAATCGGACCATGGCCTCTCCGTTTGCCAGGAGTCGTATGGGAATGAGCTTGAGGATCTGAGGACCGGGGTGGTCAGGAGGTTTCCACGCAGACTCGTAGATGAACCAGGTCTCCGGCGTGATATAGTGGTAGATCATAACTTGCAAAGCAGCTATGCCTCGCAGGCCGTCAATCCAGGTTTCGCGCTCCATGATTGCAGTCTGTGACGAGGGCGCCATTGCTACAAGCTCCTCGTAGAAGCTTGCCTAGTACTCCGAGTGCTTTTATCTTGAATCGCCTGGATAGTCCATTTTGACCTTGACAGAACGAAGCACAAACGATGATAGAGATAGTCGCGAGACGCCACAATAAAGCTGTCCAAGCCATGTGTAGCACAGCATAAGCCGAAGGGTTGCATCACCTCAGTCATTCCCATCATCGTCCTCGTCTTCGTCATCGTCGATGATACTATCGAGCATCTCCAGGTCATCATGATCGGTGGCGTCTCCACTTGCAATGGTATTGCCATTCCTTGTGGCTTTCGAAGCTCGGAGTATGGTGAGTCGGGCGCGTCTGATAGCTTCTTCTTCGGCTTTCTTGATTGTGCCTGAGACGCGGACGACCTGAATCACGCAGGGTTGATCAATTGGCTTGGGCAGCTTGGTGACGAAGGAAAGAGCCGCCCAGACCAGCCTATAATGGGCTCTCGCCACGCGGATGATTGCAGTACTTGTAGCAGAAGAGCAGTATATAACTATATCGGAATGTCAGCGCCGGGTGTATGAAGCCAGTTATCGATAGGACTCACTTTTCAGGCTTCCTGAGACCATGCCAGCTCCATAGTCGCCGAAAAGCTCAGCAACGCCATTTCGAACCAGACGAACAATGAATCCTGCTTCGAAGCGATCTGAGCTTGGTCTTCGAAATTTGACAGACCATGGTAAATTTTCGTCGTTGTGCTTCGCGTTTGACGCGTCTTGAGGGTAGAGCACGTTCATAAGCAGGTATCGGTGCTTAATGCGGACCATTGTGGTGACAACATAGCATGTGTGGCTAGCATACAGCAGCTATCTTCGACCTTCTAGGCGAAATTATTATGTTCAAATCATAAAGAAGCTCGTGTAATACTTGTAGAAGTCGCGATGCTACCGTAAATCTCAAGTTCGGCTGGTCGGCGTTTTGGCGGTGGCGTGCTTCTTGCGATGATCGTCGACTTCAGAAAAAGTTCATGCGAATGCAACTTTTCCTACAACACAACTGACACCGAACAAAATGTCGGACAAACGCTTCAGCGCGCTCGCGAAAGATCCGCGATACCGATTGCCTAGCAAAAAGGAAGCGCGCACTGCCGTCGATCCTCGATTCAAGACATTGTTCACAGACCAAGAATTTCGCAAGAAAGCCAGCGTAGATCGCTATGGACGAAAAATTAAGCCCGATGCTGGCAAGAAAGAGTTGGAGAGGCTGTACAGGCTAGACAAGGAAGACAAGTCAGCAAAGAAAGCGGGCAAGAAAGTGGAGCCCGAAGTGGTCGGCAGCTCAGATGAGAGTGAGGAGGAGCACGACGACGAAAGCGAAGACGAGGAATTGGTCGAGAAGCGCGATCCAGCCCGAGATGGAGGCTTTTCAGGATCCTCGTCCAGCGAAGAGGAGACGTCAGATGAAGAGGAAGAAAGCGACGAAGAGGCAGAATTGGCAGACGACACAGCAGGAAACGAACAGACTGAGGATATTCCTATGGGCGAGGTCTCTAAGCGCATCGCTTGTGTGAACCTGGACTGGGATAACATACGCGCTGCAGATATTATGGCAGTGGCGAGTAGCTTTGCGCCAAAGAGTGGAAGGATAGAAAACGTCACAATATACCCCAGTGAATTTGGAAGAGAGCGACTGCAGCGAGAGGAGCTCGAAGGCCCGCCACGGGAGATATTCGCTAGCTCGAAAAAGAAGCTTGACGAAGAGGACGATGACGACGAAAGCTCGGACGATGATGAGAAGATCAAGGAGCGACTACTGAAGGACCAAGCTGGTGATGGAGAAGAGTTCGACACTGCCAAGTTGAGGCAATATCAGCTGGAGCGCTTGCGGTACTATTATGCTGTGATCGAATGTTCGGATAATGCTACAGCCAAGACTCTATATGACTCCATGGACGGGCGGGAGTACCTGTCGACGTCAAACTTCTTCGACCTGCGATTCATCCCAGATGAGACCTCATTCGACGAAGATACTCCTCACGATGAATGCCTCGATCTTCCTCAGGGCTACAAGCCCAACGACTTCCGCACAGAAGCTCTCACTCATTCCAAAGTCCGCTTGACATGGGATGATGATGATGCTACTCGGAAGGAAGTCCAGAAACGTGCATTTTCCCGCGCAGAAATGGACGAAAACGATCTCCAAGCATACATCGGCTCAGACGACAGCGACGCAGACTCCATCTCCTCTCGCGTCTCAACAGCGGAACAAAAGCGCAAAGCGAAAGCCGACGCCAAACGAGCAAAAGCACGAGAAGCTTTCGGCCTGTGTCTCGAACCCACGAAATCAAGCAAAAAAGACAAAGATGAAGTAGTAGGCGACATGCAAATCACCTTCACATCAGGTCTATCATCCAAAAAAGGCGGCGATTCTGTCTTCGAAAACGAACCTCAAGACGAAGAATCTACTCGACAACGATATATCCGGAAAGAGAAAGAACGAAAACAAAAACGAAAAGAGCGCGCCAAGGCTCGGAATGGAGAAGAAGACGAAGAAGAAGCAGAACCTGCCGCCGAAGACGACGGTTTCAACGACCCCTTCTTCAACGACCCAAACGCCTCAGCCGCAGCAGAGAAATCCGCTCGCAAATCCGCCAAAGATGCCAAACGCGCCGCTCGCGAAGCAGCAGATGCAGAAGCCGAATCTCGTCGTGCGGAACTCGAACTTCTCATGGCGGAAGAAGATGGAGGGGCTCAACATTTCGATATGCGGGAAATTGAAAAGGCGGAGAAAGCTGCTAGGAAGAAAGGAAAGGGCAAGAAGAACAAGAAATCTGAGGGAATTGAGCAGGATGATTTTGAAGTTGAGACTTCAGATCCCAGATTCAAGGCTTTGTTTGATAGTCATGAATATGCGATTGATCCTACTGCTCCTGCGTTTAAGAAGACGAAGGCTATGCAGGGACTTTTGGAGGAGAAGAGGAGGAAGAGGAAGGGTGTTGAAGATGAAGAAGAGGATGATGAGGGTGGTAGAGCGAAGAAGGTGAAGAAAGCGATTGAGGATGCTGAAGGTGATGAGGACGTCAAGGGTCTTGTGGCGAGGTTGAAGGATAAGAGTAAGAAGAAAGCTGGCAGAACATAAAACATAGCACGAGAAAATCTTGTTAGACTGTGACTGGAGCTAAGACAAGGCATTCCTCCTATCATCTAATTCCACGCCACCGACAGCTGGTCCAGCGCCTTCTTCGTCAAGACCAATGTCTCTGTTCCGATCACTGTTCTGTAGTCCAGCGCTATTCGGAGGTGAGTCGCCGACACTTGCATAGCCACCACTATCAAGTCGTAGCGCTCCTCGTTTGATTCCAACTTTTCCTCCGACCCAAGATGCAGCACTTCTTATGTACTCCCACATCTTTTCTTGCACTTTGATCTGACCCGCCTCGTCGCGAGGGTTCTCGTGCGCCTCGGCTTGGAATTGGTATTTGAGGCAGTCTTTGACTGTGACCAACCCGGTCAGTCTTCCGCGGTGCTCCACGAGGATGACTCTAGGGCCAAGCTTTTTGAAGAGTTCCATGACTGTCTCTAATGGGAGACGTGGGTGCACAGCCAGAGGGCTAGGATCTACGAATTTGCTGAAGTCCACACTCATGGCTGGTCCAGTCTCAGCGATGTCGTCGAATGTAATGGCAGGTGCAAGAGTGCTTGGTGTGGTAGCAGTTCTTGGAACATCTTGTGGTGCAAAGTGGCATTTGGCTTGTGGAGAAACCATATGTTCTCGTTTCGCTCGATCCAGGGCATAGCGCAACTCTGTGCGGCCAATGTACCCTAGAAGAATGCCGGTCTCGGGGTCCTCAACAATGGGGATACCCTGGTACTTCGATTCAGCGAGAATGCGTTCGACTTGGGAGAATGTCAGACCAGATGCTGGAAGCACAGTAGGATCGGCTGTCATGCATGCTGAGACTGGCACACCAAACGTGTGCTCTTCCTTGTTGTCAAGAAATGGGAAGCCATTGAACCATATCATGCGGTCTGCGATACCGCCTTTCCCAAATCGTTCACTGACAGCTTTCGTCACTCCGATGACGATCATGGTCGGGAGGATGTATGTCAGAGCGCCTGTGAGCTCGAACATGATGACCACGACTGAGATGGTGAGGTGCATGATTCCGGCCAGCGCGGCTCCAGCACCGAGGAATGCATATGTACCGGGCGTGATGCAGGGTTGCTCTGGCTCGCAAGCTGAGAACAAGGCTGCATTGGGGAACGATTCATGTAGGGCCTGAACCAGAATACCGACCATGCGTCCGAATGAGGCGCCAATAGCCATGGATGGCACGAAGATACCGGCAGGGACTTTGCAGCCATATGAGATGATGACCAGTCCAGTGCGTAGAATTGTTGCGATGGCGAGGCTGAACACCATGCGCCAGCGGTGCTGAGCCTCGCATAGCTCATCATAGTCGTGCTCTCCTTCGCACTCTTGAAAGAGGATCTCCATGCTCTCAGTCATGTCGATCTTTAGGAACATGTTGGGGAAGCAGATTATAGCCGTGGCAAACGCAAGGATCGTGGCCTCGAGGATACCATATTGCGACAAGTATCGCTTACGGAATGCTTGCACGCGCATATGCCACTTCATCACGAAAGCACCGTAGCAGCCACCGAAGACCCCGAGCAAAATGTAAAAGGGTATCTCAAAGAAGTGCCAGCTTCGGTCGTATCGTACAGTGAACATGACCAGTTGTCCTGTTCGGAAGGGGTTCATGCCTGCCAGAACTGCTGTAGCTACCAGCGCGCAGAAGAACGACCTCCACAAGGTCTTGAGTGGGAAGTGGGTGGACATCTCTTCTAAGCTGAAGAGGACTCCTCCAATAGGACTACCGAAGGCTACTGCGACTCCTGTTGCAGCAGAAGCAGATAAGATCTCACGGGTCTTGGCTGCATTGCGGCGGTACTTGTCGAACATTCGGCTAATGACATTGCCAGTGCATACAGCATAGTGTACCGAAGGACCTTCTTTGCCCACGCTGAGTCCCGAAGCAATGGCAAGTGGGAGTGCTATGGACTTGATGAGAAGTGTCCAGAAGCCGAGGAAGCCTTTCATGACGAAGCCTGCGATAATACATTTGATCTCGCTGATTCCAGATCCAGCAGCATAGGGAGCGAAGTTCTTGACCAGAATGGCTGCAACACTGGAGAAGAGCACAGCGAAGAGTATGTAGATCAGGTAGTTTACCGGACCGAAGCCAGTCCAAGGCTTCCACTCCGCACAACCACTCTCTGATCCCCAGCAGCAGAAGTTCTCGTTCAGGTAGAAGGCAGTCGTGCAGTGGCCCATCTTGATATCTGATAGCCATTCTGTCACAATATTCAGGAAGGCTGCGTTGAGTCCTATGGCAGCGCCGATGAGGGTGACTACTATCCACCCTTGGCCCGCATCATAGGCTTCCCACAGCTTCCGCCTCCAGCCTAGACGTCCTTCGCGATCGAAGAAGCCAGCTCGCTCCTGCCTCCGCGCCTTGCGACGCTGCTGTTCGCGAGCGGCATCCTGCACCCAGTCTATTGTCGTGAAGTCCTCATATCGCTTGATCTCGGCGATCTCTTCAGCGACGATCTGGTCGGCGGTCGACACTGGCTCATTTTGACCTGCTTCTACCGTCGAGATGGTGTAAAGCCGGCGATTCGGGGGTTGCGAGCTGCGGCGGGCATTGGAGGACACGCTGGTGGCATAGCTGGACGTGCGCCGCGCTGGCGGACGTTGTGGTGCTGGAGTCGGCTCGTGGATGGAAATGCTGCTGACGCGCCTGTTCATCGCGACAACATCCTCGCCTTCTTCATGTCGCGGCGGAGGAAGTGTATGGTGTTGGTTGTTCCTGCCTCCATTGATGCCTGATAGCGAATCCCATGTGAAAGCCAACCCCAAAGTTCGGCGAATGCTCGGAAGTGGACGTCGCGTTCTTCATACCGCGTCTCCAACGAGCTACTCTCCACGACCCAACACATACGATCAACACGCGGCTCAGGAACCTGCTGGCGCCGTCCGATTGAGCAGAAGAGCTTTGACTTTGCAAACAAGCTTCTATCAGAGGCCAAAATGCCTTACAATAACACACCAATTGCTCCTACGCAAGAGATCACCGGCACAGTGTCCTTGCCGTGTAGGTACCCCACCGCGATGTGATTGCAACATGCTCAAGCTGACGAGAATCGCAGTGGCCCGGGTCAAGAAGATCATAAATACCGATCCTGATATCGGCAGTTGTAGCAACAATGCTGCCTTCGTCATGACAGTCGCGACCGAAATGTTCCTCCAGCATTTAGTCGAGCAAGCCTATAACCAAGTCAAGACAGAGCACACCCAAAAGCCAAGGCGGAACATCCAATATCGTGACGTTGGTAAGTCTTGATTTATGGCCTCTTCCACAACGAAGTTCAGACACTGATTTGCCTAGCCAACGCCGTGGCCCGTGTCGAGAACCTCGAATTTCTATCAGACGTCGTCCCCCGAACCCAGACCTACAAGCAGTTCAAGCAAAAGCAAGCCAAGGAAGCTGCTGCTCCAGCTAATGGAGTAGGAAGTGGTCAAGGCACACTCGACGGCCATCTGGGAGCCAAAGAAGCTCAAGCTACCAACGGCGCTGCACTGGATGCCATGGACGTGGACAAGATCGCCGAGTCAAACGAGCCGGCAGATGAGGAGTCTGATATGCAGGAGGTCTAGAGGACCACATGTTACTCAAAGCGATCGGGAGAAGTCTGGCATGTGGTCACAGATGCACAGATGCGAAGGCGTCACGAATAAGAATGACGCGTGAACCTGCTGTCGACGCGCGAAGTCGGCGTTCCGCGGCCGCGTACGGACTCGAACCGACTGTCATCAATCAGGATCGACATCACAATGGGCTTTCACACTCTGAAAGACTCACACTCATGCTGGTGGGCCCAGGTGAGCTCAAGCTCCAGCTCAATTGAGGTTGACCAAGCTGAAGAAGATTTTGGTCGGACTTCTGATCGCGACTTGGAGATTGCAGTTCGGCCCACCGCCAGGGAGTATGCTTGGAATGCGAAGCGATCGACCACTGGCCATGGCAGTGTCGGAACCTTGAAAGGACAGAGTCGCGTCATTGAGGCACAGATGCGTGGGATATCTTGCCAGACGTAGTAGCTGCCTAGAACCACTTGAAATGTTTGAGACTAGCCCCAGCTCTCGTCGCAAAAGTGGCTCTGGCTCCAGCAGTGAAGACCTATCTTCCACAGCATATTGGAGCTTGCGTCAACGCGCCTGGTCTCAAGGTGCTAAAGATATGATATCAGATGCCACACCACGGACACGAATCTAGCACATACTTGAGATCAATCGTCGGAATGTAGATGTACAATCAAATACATCAAGCGACTTTTATCTACATTGGACATCACGTATCCATCTCCGAAGCCATCACCATGAATGACCAGCCTCACTCTCACAACTCTGCCTTCACCCCAACCTCACTCCCAATCCTCCCCATCAGCAGAGCATCAACTTTCTCCCCCTTCTTCACAACCGGCCTATCAGTCGGCAAACACAACAAAGCATTCGCACCCTTGAAACTCCCAATCGCAGAACTCCTCTGAAATCCCGTCGAAGTAGCATAAAGCTGCCCATCCGAGTGGGCCGTAACAATCACACGATGATACTCTGATCTCTGCGTATCACACTTGATATCCTGCGTAGCAATGACCTTCACCTTCGGAAGTCCAACCGGAGAAATCCCACTCAATTTATGCAGAGAAGGCAAGACGAAAAGATGGAAAGTGACGATCGCAGAAGCGGGATTCCCGGGAAGACTGAAGATGACTTTCCTTTCGTCTTCACCAGTATTTGATTTGAATGGTATTGTTGCGAATGTGGTAGGTTTTCCTGGTTTCATGCTCACTCGACCGAAATGGATTTTTCCGTTCAGTTGTCGTTCGATTGTTGGTTTTAGAAGGTCGAGTTCGCCCATGCTTACGCCTCCGGAGGTTATGATTACGTCGCAGGACCGTAGGGCTGAGCGGAGAGTTTCTTCCAAAGCGCCTGGGGTATCGGAAGCTATGCCTAGGTCTATGGCTTCGAAGCCTTGGCCTCGGATTGCGGTGAGGAGGGTAGGACGATTTGTGTCGCGGACTTGACCTAGTTTGAGGGTGGAGGTGGTGGTGTGAGGGATGATTTCGTCGCCCGTGGAGAGGACGCCGATGCGTGGGCGTGAGTAGATTGAGACGTTTTGCACAGCGACGGAAGCCAGTAAGCCGAATTCTCCGCCTATGGATGTGATTGCTGATCCAGCTGAGAGGATTTTGGAGCCGGCTTGTACGTCTGAGCCAATTTCTCTGACGTTCTCGCCGGGTTTGATCGCGTCGGTGAGGATTTCGATTTCCGCTTCTTCATTGCCGTCTTCTGTCATTTGGCGGAGTACTGTATCTTCTACCATTACGACCGCTGTAGCTCCTGGAGGCAGAGGGGCTCCGGTGGTGATCCGCATGACTTCGCCAATCTCGAGCTTAGGTATGTCTTTTCCTGCTTCGGCATGGGATATGCCCACGACTGGGAAGAGACCTTTCGTGCCGGGGACCATAGGGTGATCAGATGCCACGATCGCGTAGCCGTCGACTATGCTGGCACGAAAGGCTGGGACTGATTCGGCTGCGACTACATCCTTGGCCAGGACTGCGCCGACAATGGATTCAGTCACAGGGGCCTCGATTGATTTCGGTGACGGCGTATGCTCTGCAATCTGCTTCAGTGCATCGTCTACAGAGAGCATTGGGTAGGGAGATTCGCGGTAGCGTCGCGTTGGACCTGCGCTGGGGTCGTTTGAAAGAGCTGGTCTGTCTTCTGGCTTCGTATGTGCCCTTGGTCCGTGATGGTGACCATGTCCATGACCATGGTGAGAGTGACTATGGGAATGAGAATGAGAGTGGTCATGCTTCGCACTATTGACCTGAGAAGAAGTTGCAACTCCTGCATCTTTCTCAAGTTTCTTCACACCTCCGACATGCAGGGTGCGAGAGTCAGCTCCAGCTGCCTGTTGGCAAGCATGCGGTAAGAGCTTCAGCACGGCCTCGAGATTCTCCTTGGCGCCTTTTGGTGAGCCTGGAAGCGTGAGTATCAGACTCTTGTTTCGGACACCTGCTACTGGTCGAGCCATCGCGGCAACTCGGGTTCTCATCAGTGATGTTCTGCCTTTGAACCAACGCAGTTTCATGGGCTCTTACATGGTGTAATAGCAAGCGATGCCGCTAACATGGTATGGACAAGTCCTGCTGCATTCTTGTGAAGTAGAGGTGTGACTGCCTGCATTACGCTGTTAGAACAGGATTGTCTACTTCATGCATAATCAAGAACGATTGCATCGCCGCGTTGCATAGGACGGCCATGCAACAATCTTTTTTTTTTCAAGCATTCTGCTTACCTCTGGCGTCACATCTTTCTCTGCAAAGCCTGTACCACCGCTGGTAATGATCAAATTCAGCGGATCTGCAGTATCTGTCCAATTCGTTACGGCCCGTTGAATGTCCAGCACACTGTCCGGCACTATGGTGGTATCATCGGCGCTCCATTGGTCGCCACCTTTGTCTGCGAAGACTTCCCGAAGTGCTGGTATTCCTTTGTCGGTAGAAGGGTCCTTGGTGGCTGTCTCCGAGATGATTATGATGCCTGCTCTCAGCTTCGACATAGTCGTCGCTACCGAGTGTAAGCGAAGAGAGACTAATGGTCCAGTCTTGCCTAAGGTATTGGCTGTGCTGATTCGTGGTGGAATCACAGACGTCTTATTGCAGCTACTATAGCGCGCATTGGCAAATAGCCGCACAAGACGATTCATGCAGTAATTATAGTCAATATATGATATCTACAGCGCGTGAATGAAGATGGTTGGCTGAAGTGGAGGCAGGTGCAGGTATCAGAACTGGTGTAGCTTTCAGCACGCCAGGATGGCATATCAAGAATCATCACAACAACGCGTCTTCTTGATGACATTGACCGGCACACAAGTCAACTCTGCTTTACTATGGTGCGTGAGTAACATCATCGTGGGCATATTGGACACCAGGCTCATCGATGGCGAGATCCTTCCCTTTCCGGACCAGTCCCGACTTGTACAGGTTGTATACGCTCGAGCTTCCGGGTTAGCAGCGATAAAGCTGTTCACCTTGTTCATCTCGTCCTTCGCGGAGTCGAGCTCACTGGCAGCAGGATATCATCAGATGCTCTATGGGAAGCCTGCTATACGACTCTTGCTGTGGGATGATTGTCTGAAGCCGCATCACTGCTCGCTCATGACGATTGATCCAGCGAGATTGAGAGCAAAGCACAACTTCCGGCAGCTTGAAATGGATCGAACATAGCCATACGGCTTAGGCAACTGAATCAAAAATTGGATGTCGTCAGCTCTTGATGTGAGCTTCGGAGCCATTCCAGCTCTACGCAAGTGCAGAAAGAGTAAGGAGTGTCTGGTCTGCTCACGAATGTAGCAGTGTTTGCTCGAGACATGCGACCTACATTGATCCGTACATCGCAGACTATACGCCTATCTGGTCGGAAAGCCGAGCCCTAAGTCTAGACTCGTACGACTCCTCGCAGCAAGGCAGTGAAAGCTAGCAGCTACGCAATAAGACCTCTGGGTGAAGCGGGTCACAGCACATTGTTTTATTGCTGTGTTCACAATACGACCCGTATCATATTAGTTGTATGTCACTGACCACGTTTGTGTAGATTGTGGACCTGCATCTCGAAGTCTGGGAGACTTTATCATCCTAGCGGCCGTACCAAACACTGCTCCCGCTGTCTCACATGTAACCGTAGTACAGCTGCAACATGGACTCAATCCTGTCTCTGTTCCCGTTTCGTCCTCATCCACGACGACTATCATACTTATCCGACTTGGCAACGATTTCGATGTGTATCGAGATCTCGGGATGCTTGGAAGTTGACCTCGTGAGCCGTTCCTCCCGTTTGTGGCTGGTGACTGGGAACCCGAAAATGGCCTGGACTTGAGTTCGGTCAATTTGAGTCCGAGAGAACGATAGGTTGTGAGCCTATGCCATGTGGGAGCTGTACGCATGTGCTGACCAGAGCCTAGCTTGTGCAGCGCCAGAGGACATGAGCAAGGACAAAAAGGTCTGTGCAGCATTTAGTAAATGCACTCTTCTTCAGCTAGTAACAAGCGACTTGATGCGGGCTCATACGTTCCAAGTCGCCATGGAGGATTTGGCAAGTCGAATTTGTTCCTGCATTGCTGCAGGGAACATGCAAGGCACGTGCTGCGGTAATGAGAGTTCTACTGCAGGCACAAACGCAGGCACCAAAGCCACGTCCAACTTCATCTTGTGAAAGATGGCGAGAGGCACCAAGATTGGTTTTTAGATTTTCTCGTTGATACTCATTAGGAGCTACGAAAAGACTTTGTTCTAGAATACCGTTTCAACCCATGATCATTGTATCGTCATTTTGTCATTGACAATCGTGTAACACCGCAACACCTTGCTAGCCGCCATGAAGATAGCGAAAAGACAACGCGATCGCAGACTAGCTTATTTTCGCGCCGTCGGGTTCCATGAGGAGTACTTGATGATTTGTCGCGCGTGGCCGTAGAGTCCCATTGTCGCCATCAGGACAAGGTACGGGATGTACAGGGAGCAGAAGAGCACCATCTGCCATCGCGTACTGAACTCTGATCGTACTTTTTCGGTGAAGTAAAGCGTGAACAGTAGTGCAACTATGGTCGCAAAGAAGAACCATTCGGCCATAGGATATCTGAAGAAGAGCAGGTGCACAAACTCTCCCACAGTGTGCGGCCAGCCGACGATGACGAAGCTGAGGAGCAGACAGGTGTGCTGAGTGACGAGATAGTAACTGATCTCTCGTACAAGCAGCAAGGATACAATGCCGAATCGCTCGTCGAAACCCCGTTTCTTGCCATCGGGTGGATTGTTCCAGGTCATCGGCATGTGGACGTATGACGCTTGGGTCCATCCTTGAGCCCATCGGAGACGCTGTTTCCAGAATGCTTGGAAGCTGTTCGGCGCCATCTCGAACGAGCACACGTTCATGTCGTGTACAGCTTTCTTACCCTTGCCATAGGCACGCAAAGCAGAGTCGATATCTTCTGTCAGCATTTCGCCGTGCATCTTGTGTTCGCGTAGTAGTGGTGCTTTCCAGTAGCCATTGGAACCACAGAAGAGACCAAATCCAAACATTCTGCTTCGACCAGGATGAGAGATGGCGTAGATTTTGTCGAACTCAATCGCAATCATCTTCGCCCAAAAGCTTTCGTTGGTGTTGTAGACTATACATCGACCTTGCACGATGTCCACGGATTCGTCAGCCAGAAAGCGCTCAGCTGCCCAGCGTGGGTTCCATGGGTGTGGACAGTGATCACTGTCAAAGATTCCAATGACATCAGCGTCAGATCGTAGACCGAAGAAGTAGTTGAGGTTGTCTGCCTTCGATTTGGATCCAGGTACCTTGATGACTCGAAGGTTTTTGTACTGCTCCGGAAGTAGAGCAAGTTCGCTCTCAAGAGGTTCGATCGCCTTTGGGGTGTTGTAGACAAGATTGACTCGCAATTTCTCCTTGGGATACATGAGCTCCTCACATGCGTAGAGGACTTGATTGCGAATGATGTCTTTCTCGTTGGGCAAGTAGGCGACAATGACCATATCGATTACAGGCAGGTCTTTGACTTTGCCATTGAGATCGCTGGGGAAATGTCCTGCAGCTTCGACAGCCATAGCAGCTTTCCGTGCATCACGCACCGGTGTCAGGCCCAGGAACGATTCTATCACACAACATGCCGCGATGTAGAAGTTCGTTGACATGTAGAAGAAATAGAAGACCTTGATCGTCGCCTGATTCACCAGGCAAAATATCGCGGTTGAGACGATGAAGTATGTCGATACCAGGAAGAAAGGCGTCCATTCCAAGATCCAGTCAGAGAAAGCAAGACTTCCTGATCGAATTGAGCCGAGGGCGCTGGATGCAACTGATGATAGCAGCGACTTCTTGCCGGATGTGTTTGAGGATGTCCGACTCGACTCATGTTGTGAGCTGGGGAGGACATTTCTTGCGAAAGAGAGCATCCTGCGTGGTGAAGGCACTCAAGCCTCAGTGAAATGCTCAAGTTCTGTTGTATTGCTGCTGCCCCTTTGGGGTGTTATTGGAAGAGGACACTCGTGGTGTGACCGGAGACAGTTACTCAGAAATCGCTAAAACACTCAACAACTTCCTATGTAGCCAACCTTCGGACGAAGATGAGATCATACAACGGCTATGAGGCCAATATATTCAGATGCATGGCCATACCGCTTTCCTTGGTCCTGATCGAGACTGCGGAGAATACATTGTACAAGTGACGCCATCCAGAACAGACAAGATCGTCGAGACCGTCCGCTCAACAACAAAATTGTCATCTTGCCCTCATGAAGCACCGGCAGCATTGACACAGGCGTCTCTGGAGCCGCCTCGAGATTGGTCTGCGGCCAGATCGAAAGTAGAATCGACAGCTCTCCATGTCGGGATGCGATCCGCCATGATCTAGCTCGCGACTAATCGAAGTCGATGCGGTCAAAGTGAAACAAAGTAGTGATAATGTCGCAGAAGACGACAGTGGGGAGCTCATCCGAAGGTGTGATGGTCTCGATAGTGTGGTGGCTAAGATGAAGTCTAAATTGCGCAAGGTGTAGTTGGAAAAGAGAAGGCTGAATCGCAAGTGGTCGGCTCGGCAGAAGTGTTGCAGCCTGAGGCAGAACTTCTCGGGAGGTGCCGCCCTCGGCAGGAGCACTCAAGCTTTTGTTGATGCATCTGTCATTAGCGTTGGCCTTCTCTCAACGGCACCACTTTCATCATTTCATCGACAGGTTGGCCATGAGTTTATTGCTACACCGCTTGATACCATGCAGAGCTGGTCCAAAGCGTGTGTAGAACAACAAGATCGCGCAACGCCTTCCAAGCAGGATCGCAAACGCCAACGGGCCACGGGAAGCGTACCGCTGGTAGTCTTTCCACCAGCGTACCGATAATCGAAATCTATGCTGTCAACTTGTGCCAGCTTCATAGGCGACATTTCCGATAGAGCCACACTATTAGCCCAGATACTCCTAATCTGACAGGACGTTTTTCTCCGAAGCACAGCCGGGCCACTGGCAACGAGGCCTCCAGCCTCGTGGCAGCCGATTGTAGATGTAGCAGAAATGCACGAATTGGCAGAATTTGCTCAAGTCTGCTAGCAGGAGCATGTGGTACCTGGAGCGACCACTTGATTGGCCAAGATTGGTATACATACGTCCTGTGTCAAAGTTCTGTGTGCTATGCATCGCGGTGCAGCTGCACAGTTCCTGCATAGCTGCACCAGCAGCGGGTGGCGGTACCAAAGATGCTTAACAACTGCTGCAGTTCACCCGACGTGTGCCTGCGACGGCTACTGAGACATTTGGTTCGAAAGGTCTGCTAGCCACATGCCGATGGCTGATCTCTCACTACAAGGTTGGGTCCACACTGCCAAGCTGGTCCTGCTTGTCCATCACCCTCTCTCCCGATCGAGGTGGATCTGTGATTGACTGCTGAAGTCCACCTACAGTATACTCAGCTGTTCTGAACTGACAACTGAATCAGAGCAAAGAGCAATCCCCAGGAGTACGACCCGTCACAATGCCCGGACTCTACACTGGCAGACCTGAGCGGTCGAAGGACAACGAGGGGAGCAGAGATGACGCACGAGAGCTCAAACACTCACAGTCCAGAACAAGCATTGCGACTACGATGAAGGACATGACCACACCGGTAAGGACAAATCAGCAATTATACCTTACGGGATTAAGAGGAATACTGGTCATCGAAAGCTTTTTATGGACATACTTCGCGACATTCCTTCCAACTTTGACCTCGAAGGATACGCCAGGTCCAGAATACCAAGATATCATTCGAGAGATTTTCAGTGTACCCCTCTGGAATTACAGCTTCATCTACAACTTCTTCATCATTCTTTCGATGCGGACGATAGCGGTATCTTTTCTAGCCAACCCGACTGGTCAAACATATGCCGCTGCAGTCATCCGACGAATTGTGCGCATGGTCATCATTCTTTGTGTTGCATCTGGCATGGCGACCTTGATCTTCTCGCAGATCGGAGTCCAGTTCATCGACGACTTCAAATCCAGACTGCCAAATCGGTCCATACAGACACCTACAATAGTCTACGATGGGGGTGCAGCAATCAACTCTCTTTTCGATCTGTTTTGGATCCAGCGCAACTTTTACACACAAGCAGCAAACAGCTTCTGGCCAACCGCGACTCTCTGGGTGCCTTCAGTGATGTACTTTCAGGTGGGTGCGCCAATGCATATCGTTTGATGTCGTACTAATACGGCATGCAGTCCTTCACAGTCTACTTCCTCATGGTCATTTTGCCTTTCACGAGACCAAGATGGCATATTAGTGGCCTCTTCCTGTTTGGCTTCGGCTCTTTTTGGATGGCTTACTGGGGCTGGTATTCTGCTACAGGATTGATTTTTGCTTCTGTGGCAAACAACCCGACTTTGAAGGCAGACCTTAAACGAGGACTAAAGATCCGGGACGACTGGCACATTCCCTACTGGGCTATCGCGCCATTCCTCGCAGGCATTGGCATCGCACTGAAATATGCTTTCATCATACGACCGCAATATATGAACGCAGAGCTTGTTCTTCACCCTTACCTGGACCTCCTTCAGGGGTATAAAAAGTCGACGTATATCGACCAAGGACCCTATGCTCGTTTCGACGACTGGCTCATCATTGTGGCCATCTTGACGGTGGTTGAGCTCTTCGAGGTGCTTCAGTTTGTGCTATCATTTAAGCCACTAGTTTGGCTCGGGGAGCGATCATTCAGTGAGTCCTCTACAGTCATGCTTCGTTCTACGTCATGCTAAAAAAATGGTCCAGGTATCTTCACAGCTCAATGCATCCTCTTCTGGACAGGTGGTATCAAACTCTGGCTTGTGCTGTATGATCAGCAAGGCCTGAGTAAAGCTAGTGCGAACGGTGTGGTCTTTATTGTGTGCTTACTCGGTGTCGCCGTTTTCTCCGAGTTGTTCTACACTTTGGTGGACCTGCCATCGAAGTGGGCAGCGAAAGAGGGCTACTTGTGGCTTGTACGATAGTCGCTGCACAAAGCTGCTATAACCATCTCTGGTACTGAAAGACTATATCTCAGCTGCATGAATCTCGACACTTTACAAATATCGTGCATGAAAAGACTCAAGCTGCCTCTCAGTTCGATCGACATGATCTTCAATTAGAGTTCCCTGCAGATCGACCGGATATCTCGGCGGTCGAACGTTGTTTTTGAGCCTCTTTCTGCCGCAGTTTCTCCCGCCCATCTCCTTCCCGCCCCTCTTCGTTGACCGTATATCGTGCGGCAGTTCATGACCTCGCCTTCGCGCGCAACACAATTTTCAATGTAAAGCCACATATACGATGATACACGGCTATGTGTGGGCAATGTCAGATAGCGGCCAGATGACGGGTCCAATCCTCCGAGATGGAGGAGCTCGTTCTCGCCACAAAACCTTCAGATCGTAATCGCAGCCAGGACACCAAGACGAGTCCTAACTCGGATAGTATACCATCATGAACTGGGCATACAGCTCTGCTCGACTGGCATATGTTTCTCCATTTCGTCAAATACCAGACGCTAAGGGCATGGCATGTCGCTCGAATAGGAACTTCACCAGCGACGTCAAGCCAATCGCGGACCGACAGAGGACAGAATCATGGAGAATAAGGTTGTGATCAGATTGAGACCATGATGAGAATCCGACAGTCCGGATGACACCTGAATTCGAACTCCATTGCTTGCTCCACGCCGGCCTGAAGTGTACGCAGCTGGGGCCGCAGCTATACCGGGTCGCCTGAAACATAATGTTCAGAGATCTCTGGGTCGAACCAAGTTGGACACGACATCGACCAGCTGCTCGCATATTGTCCCACTGCCGCTGTGGAGACTGCAGGCCAATATGTGCGCATGGCGATCCTGCTGTGCAGCATGCAGTAAGTGGGCCCATCTCGGTAAAATCATTCTTCACTGTATAGGCAATCGACCGGGACTAGCTACGGCCTCACATGTTTTGGTCGCAGTCATCCACTGGACTCACTAATCATCTCAGCGCAATTTAGGTCCAGAACGTCATCCTCCAGATGCTCATCACCTTGGAGTCGTGGCAAACCTGATGGCTGACATTTTCCGAGGCCTTTGGTCAGTTTCACGCAACGGCTTTCTGCCACCTGAATATCGTTCAGCTCTGGTAGTTGCTGGTCGTAGTCGCTGGCCGCAGCACTCTCTATCTTTCCCCAATCTCGTCTTGTTGTTTCTTTTCAACCTGGATCGGACCCTACGACGACTGTGACCTGCTTATGGTCCTCCAAGATGCTGTTCTTCGTGGCCTTCCTCTTCTTGGTGCGCATTGCCGCAGGCGCAAGACGCAATGCGACAAGCTCAAGCCAGTGTTCGTGCGGATTCCGTGATCCGCAGACTGGAGAGCTTTACACAGAATCGATAATTATGTACTTCAACGAAACCACATCTGTAGACCAACATGTCCTACGACTTATGGACTACAGTCATAAGAATCAGAAAGGCTGGAACACTGTATTTCGACAAGGAGCAAGCCCTGCAAATGTCAGGTTCGGCAACAATGGGTCTTTACCGTGGCAAGATGCTGTAGATGGCACTGCTCCAAGACTGGAAATGATACTGGGTGCCCGCAGATTTGACCACCTTTCCAATGGAGCTGAACTCCAATCACTTCGACGCGACATCATGTACGGCAGCTTCCGAGCTGAAATGCGCTCACCTTCCTACCTCGAACAAGGGAGTGCCATGTCGATGTTCTTGCAGTACAACGAGACCCAGACCGCTACTATCGATATGTGCAACATGGACATTCCCATGAATGCAAGAGTTCTTCAACTCATCAATGGCGAAGCACCATCTTATTCTCTCGCAACAAATTACAGCTTGATCGAGAAAGGAGACCCACCCAAAATCCCAGCGCATTCGCCTTATAGCTTCATGGAACTTAGAATAGACTGGACGAATGATACTTTGGACTTTTGGATTAACAACAACCGTACCCGTCGCGCAACGAAGAAGGAGAGAACTCTGCCATCGGTACCTCAGACTCTGTATTTTTCTCACTGGTCTACTGGTGACCAGAACTACATGCAAGGCCCGCCCGTCAATGCCTCAGTCGCACAAATGCAATGGGTTCGAGCTTTCTTCAACACGTCTCTCATGACTAAGGCGGATCATAAAAGATATGATCAACGTTGCGATGCGATCACAGCCTGCTCAGTAGACGACATGACACTGCGCGAGTCAACAGAATACCAGTCAGCAGCTGTGGTGAAGTGGAAGCCGCCAACTGCACATCAACATATTCGTGAGGTTGCAGGCTACATCGCAGCAGCATTCAGCGTGTTTGGAGTCGTTTCCATCATCAATGCGCTCATTCGACGGGGTCCTTGGTGGAGAATCAAGAAGACGCTAAAGGCTCTCCCTGGTAGCAAGAGGCATTCTACGCAGGCACTCCGCAAGTCGCTTCGAGAATCTATCGGTGCCGATCTAGCAAATGCCTCCTATCCTGGACCTCCACCAGGTCATCCTTATGAGACTATGACTGGTCCTGAATCTGGAAGTGAGACTCCAGCTCCAGGATACACGTCACGCCCAGGTTACCTCTCGCCTTACCATGATACGTCTGGCAGTCAGACCCCGTTACCGGCTTATGAGTCCGGCAGACATTCACCGTATCAATCCATGTACGCGTTTCTGGCACCTATGCGGAGTCTACGAGGTGGGTCTGGAAGAAGCACTCCAGGTCACGCTCGAAGTGCATCAGCTCCACAGCCCCATCGACAAGCCTCTCTCGGCGTAGATGTCCTGCCTCCACCAATGGAGCATCCCATTGGATATGGCCCCGACAATCCGAATCTCGAAGAGGAGACGGACGACGATACTCGAATGTCATCTGCGCGGAATCAAGCATATCTCGACCTTTCTGGCACTGGAAGAGAAAACACGGATGAGATTCGTCCAGTGAGCGCCGCAAGATCCGCCAGCCCATTGCGTACATCAAGTCGTAGTCGCAAGTCGTATGACTCAAGATCGTCAAGCGAGCGCGAGCACAAGCACCGCAGCTTTATGGATCTCGAGGACCGCTCAATCGAGAAGAAAGTCTCCTTCATAAACGACAAACGACCCATTGTTGCTGTACCAGAAAATCCTCAAGACTATGGCGCAAAGGCACAAATGCTGGACAAGTCGAACGTTCCCGATGCTATGGCAGGTGCTGCAACGGCAATTCCCGCCAAAGAGCAGCTACCTCACGGTCAAGCGCCACAACAGCGTATTGATTACTTGGCAGGTCTTGTTGCCCTGTGCTGTATCATGGTCACGCTACGCCATTTCTCTCTGACATTCTGGCCGTATGTCACCACGAGTCAAGGATATGTAATGCATTTCAGAGCAGATCTGGCGCTATCTTATATCTTAGGACCATACGTCCTGACGCCTCTATGGATTGGACCTTTCTTCGTCACTTCATGTCGATTCTTAGCCCAAAGATACCTCAAGACCGGCAAGCTAAATGATATCGCCAACAAAATGCTACTACGAGCACCACGAATGCTCATACCGGTTTTCGTTTTCATGACGTTGGAGTATTTCTTGATCTCGCTTGGGCTCACAAGCAGGCTCGAGTGGCTTCCAAGCGTCTCCTACAGCACTTGGCCGTATGTCACGCCTCAGCCGAATTTTGGAGTGTTCTTGAACGAGGCAGTGGAAATCTCGTACATCACTCCAAATGCTGCACCTGAGGTCATCAATCATTACTGCGTTGGTGTAAGTCGTGGTCAGCCATGCCCAGCACCTCTAGTCGCTAACTGTCAAACAGGTACTCTGGACTATCCCTGTGCAGCTCCAATTCTCCTTCGTGACCCTCCTGGCAACAGTCCTCATAAAAGATGTGAAGACACCGTGGAAGCGATTCTCCTTCTACACGTTCACAATAATATGTGGCTGGTACGGACAGGTAAGAGCCGTCTCGTACTTGAATTGTGTATGGTAGAACAAAGACTAACTCGCTACAGAGCTGGTCTGCGTGCCATTGGCTTGGCCTCATGCTGGCAGATCTCGACATTACCTATGACTGGAAGAAATGGATCTACGCCAGATGGTGGCGACATTATGGCATTATTACATTCGCCATTGTTATCACCCTTGCAACGCCATTGGCGCTTCTGTTCAACTCTGCAATTCTTAACTGGTCATTCATGTCCTGGGAGAACGCCATCCATCCCAACCCTACCACAGGAAGACCGATCTATCAGTCGCTTCCCAGCATCTGGTGGGCATATCCTCAGTACTACGAGCCCAACCTGGCAATCCTGACATTCAGTCTCGGCCTTCAACTGATAGTCGAACTCTCGACATGGACACAGAAGGCCCTCAGCATCAAGATCGTCACATTCTTCCATCCACATATCATGACAATATATCGTAAGCTAACCAGTGCTGTGGCAATTTTCTTCCATTGACTGACTTTCGACACAGTGATGCACGGATTCGTGTTCTGGACTGTTGGAGCCAGCGTAGCTGTGTGGCTCAGCGGTTTCAGTCTTCCCTACTGGGCTATACTGATCATCACGGCACTGTTCTCGTACTCTACGATTATGTTCTTCACTGTTATCATGACACCCTTGATCGAGTTTGCTACGAAAGGCTCAACGAAGAACATCTGGCGATGGGCCACAGAAGAGCCTGTGCCGCACAGACGAACCACAGCACCCTTCACGAAGGAGCTCGTTCTTGGAAGAATGCAGGATGAGGAAGAAGAGAAAAAAGCAAGTGCCCAAGCACAGACAGCATAAAATATCGTCCGTGTGGGCAAAAAAGCCCGCTTCAGCATTTGCGGCGTTCGAGCGTTCTTGCTTTGACAGTTTCCAAGAAAGAAATGAAACAATTTCCAGCTGGTTTTCAGCAAATCGCTCGCACAGCATATCGCTGGCCAATGTCCGTCACCAGAGTACTGCTGTGATCAGTATCCATCTTTGCTAGAGACAACGCCATACGCTCCGCCACCTTTGCCGAACATCTCGCACAATCCGTCTGCGAGGTCTCCAGGGCGTTCCCATCCAGCGAAGTGACCACCCTTCTCATACAATTTCTGGAACACAATTGGTCCCATTGTGTGCCTCCAAGATTGTGGGCTATTGCAGAGCTCAACAGGAAAGTCAGCGATCCCAAGCGGAACATCGATATAACCTTGAACGATAGGCACAGTGATCTCCACGGGGTCGTGCAGAGCCTCATAATAGATATAAGAGGCTGCATCTGGCCCAGCTCGAGAGAAGACGTAGATCGATACCCAGAGACAGACTTCGTCCTCAGTCCACGGATAGTCATCGGTCTACAAAAATCGAAGGGTACGTGGTTAGCAAGTGCCTCAGACATGGTGCATGCCTTGAACCCAACTTACCCAGTCCACAAGCTTGTCCCAAACCCAAGCTAAATTGCCAACAGGACTGTCACGGAGCAGAAAATTAATAGTGGCTGGCCGAGTGGACTGGATAGCAAGATAGCCTCGTCCGTCGCCCATGCCGAACGGATTCCAGCGGTCTGCTAGCGCCGCCTGCCTTTTCTCGCGCTCGCTATATTCAGGCTCAGGCTTCGTGCCATTCGCATATTCTTCTGGCTTGGCAGCCCACGCCCAGTTGATATGTGAAGCCTTCACATTTTTGGGATACAGATGGCCCAAGGCTCGAGTAATGAGGAAGCCCCAGTCGCCGCCCTGTGTCACATATTCGTTGTATCCTAATGCCAACATGACCTTGTGGCATGCTTCAGCATAGCGAGCGACGTTGAAACCACGCTTCAGAGCTGGACCGGAAAAGCCGTAGTTTCTGCAACGACGTCAGCATTTGCGCAGTCGGCAACTGTCATAGGGTTACCCACGGAAGACTTGGAGCTACGACATGAAATGCCGGTTTGCCATCTCCGCCCTTCAAAAGTGGTAACATCTTGGTCACCTCGA
The DNA here is from genome assembly GCA_000504365.2 of Pseudocercospora pini-densiflorae CBS 125139. Taxonomy (NCBI): domain Eukaryota; kingdom Fungi; phylum Ascomycota; class Dothideomycetes; order Mycosphaerellales; family Mycosphaerellaceae; genus Pseudocercospora; species Pseudocercospora pini-densiflorae. The sequence goes on along the minus strand of AWYD02003475.1, from coordinate 77,470 downwards.
GGAAGGAGCCAGGCCAGCCATGGACAAACAAAAGCGGAATGGCTCCTGGCACATCGCTCTTCTGGTGGACAAAGTGCATGTCGACTGGACCGTGTTTATCGATGTCGACTTGCACCTCGAAGTTCGGTAGCTCATTCATTTTCTTCTCATGAGCTCTCCAGTCAAATTTGGTCCGCCAGTACTCGACGATCCGTTTGATGTCCTTTCTACCAGATCAATCAGAATGTGCGTCACAAGCGGTAGATGGAGAGCTCACAAGGGGGAGCCATAGTCCCAAGCAGTTTCTTCCAATTCCGACGGGAATTCTGCCTCATCTAATCGCTTCTTCAAGCGATCGATCTTCTCCTGTGGCACATTAATAGTGTATTCCTTGACGGCGGACATCGTGATTTCAAAGGTCGAATGAAGCAGAAGTTGGAACCAAAGAGCCTTTGGAAGCGAAGATCTCAGGCCATGCCTGAAGTACTGTCATTGTTACCGAGCCTCTGAAAAGAGGAGACAGCTTCATAGCTCTCCTAAAGCAAGCCTAACTTCTTTCTTCGTGACTGATGGTCTTTACTACGCACTCGAGCGCTCGCACTGGTTCCTCTGGCTCATCTGGGGCAAGCTTGGCGTGGCCGAAGTGTCCCATCGCTTTTGGCCTTGACTCTGCTTCGCTCGTGTTTCGTTCGTGTCCCAACTTGCAACGCATTCTGGACATTTACGACACCTCGAAAACAGTGTAGTTTCCTCTGAACGACTCTGAATGTCGTTGTCCTTGTACAACCTGAGCATCGAAATGACAGTCTTGCAACGCCGAGATTTGGCCACCTGTCTGCGAATGAGATCCCCGCATCTTCGACGTGCAGGAGCTTCGCCGCCAAAGTCAAGCCAGATCAGTTTGGGCGAGTGGCGAGTGGTGTGCTTCGCTCTCCGTCGAATGTGGCGGCCGAAGTCAAGTGACTGGTCCGTAGCGCGGCACATCAGCCTCTGAAGAATGTCGGTCAGTGAGGTAGGGCGAATTCATCCATTTGTCTCCTATTTCTTGGTTGCTATTCTCACAGATTAGCAGGGATCAAACCATGACATCGCCAAGTTCCTCATCTCAGCCAATTGACTATCCTGACATCAGCACGTCATCTAGCTAGGCAGCCCATGTGCACTGCTTATCTGACAGCGGCGGAGAAGAGCATCTGTGTTTGCTATCACACACGACTTGGGCAAGCCAATGGTGGAACGAAGCGCTCGAGAATACTGCAAGCAGAAGTCCGATAGTGTAATGTTGTCAAGCTTAAGCAGTTCTACTGGTTCCAGTCTCCACAGTCAGTGAAGCAACCACGAACATTCACGAAGGGCCACCTCTCATTCACAATGCGATTATGATGCGGCGGCTACCTCCTTTAAGCCAGAGACATTCACCGAGACTCTTGTTCCAAAAGGAGAAGAACAATGAACTCTCAAAAGACAACCCAATCTCCACACCGAGGCTTTCAATAGAGGCAACAAAGGACACTGATAATTAATGCTTGTCACTCCGCTCTGCTCATGATGATGACCATCACGAGTACCTACCGTCACCAGGAGCTGGCTCCTGGAGAACACGAATCACTCTTCCAACATCACGACACAGCAAAAGGCATGACTGCTAGTCCAGGTGTGCCCAAGGATCATAAAATGCGCGAGCAATCGGGAGCTGGCCTCCGGCGCATCACGTTGACTCCGGAAAAGGTAGCAAGGAAACCAATGTTTCCTAAGACCGGCAGGCTTCCTGTGCGATCTTCTCCCAAACAAACCGAGGAACCTGAGACATTGCGAACAGGGACGCCAGAGGTTCAGTCCAGAGCCGCCACGCCCATCACAACGCCTGTCAGTAAGACATCTCACAATTACACGACAGACAGACGCAGTATGCCGCCGCACGTACTACAAACGGAGGGCTCGATGTATTGCGGGCCGCACTTTGATGCATGCACATTTGATGCTATGGACCATAAGCTTGCGTGCGGTCACAAAATCCTAACTGCGGAGCCTGAGCCGTGTGCGAACAACTGTCATGCGCGAGATCCGCCGGACTATGCTCAGCCGCGAGATCTTGACCAATCTTTCATTTGCATGGCTTGCATCGGAGATCATATTCAGACTCGGCAAGTCGAGAGGTACACAGCCTTCAAATTTGAGCTTGAGAACGTTGCAGCAGAGAACGACAAGCCTCGAGAATGGGTGATGCAGAAACTGGACCTTATGGCCATGGCTTGGCAAGACGAGGACGTCGAGGAAATCAAAATGCTATCCTCAAAGCACAAAGGCAAAATCAGTCAACCATTCTGGGTCGAGCCCGAGCTGCAGGGTCTCGTCGATACCGCCATAAAAGAGAACCGGCTTGGTCGCAGGTCTTCGAGATCGACTTTGAACGATTCCGGACCAGGCTCTCCAACGCTCTCTACAGCCACCACGAGAAGGGAGTCGAAACCCACGCCACTGCAAGGTTCACTCAGAGGCCTACGAAACTGGCACTCGAGACACTCATCAGGCTTATCCATCACCACAGATACCACCAGAGACGCCATGAAGCCACCCGAAGATAGCCCTCATTTCTCGATTGACAAGCGAAAAGACAGCAGAACCAGTGGCATCCCGATCTGGATGGAGCCACAGCTCCCCCAAAGTCCTACGCGAACGATCGAGGTGTCACCGAGACACGAGTAAGTTGTAAATTGACTTACGTGAGCAATACAATTGCTCACACATGTCTCGCAGCGTCGCAACTCCTCCACGCGAGAAGTATTTCGTCAGGCCGTGGCATGAGCAGGCGCCACTACGTCCCTACGAGCGAAAATGGCTGAGCGAGGGTGTACATGGTTACGAATGAACGAGTCTCAAACATTGGACATTTACAGCTTGATACCCAGGTGCTATTATTAGATTTATGCTAATTTAAGCATTGCGGTCGGATTGACCAGCAAATTTCTCAACTTCTATTCCTCGTGTCTACTTCTACCAAGTCGTACTGTCTACGCCAACAAGCTCTCTTCTCACAACGAAACCCAAGCGAATACCTCCTCGACACCGGTATCGTCTTGGTACTGAGTAAACAGCACATCCTGCTCCACACCTTCGAAGGCTATTGGGATCGCTTCCTCCCTGATGACTTTCAGTAATGCTCGAGCATCAGCCCGCAGATCGAGCACTGGCTTGCCATGACGATCGACAGGCACATATTCGATCCGCTTGATGAAAGGCTTGTAGGCTCGTGGTATGCCATGTAGCCAAGTCTCGAGCTCCAGTATGTTGCTTGCGACGAACGTGGCCTGGCTGTAGTACTCCTTTGCAGAACGACGATCAGGGCCGTAGCTCGAGTTGAGCAGGACGGAGATCTTGGCACCTTGATGGATCTCCATGCGATCGGGATCAGGATTGGTGATGGTTTTGTGGTTTGGAGTGTGCTTGTAAATGCTGTCGAATAGCTTGGATGCTGACATTTCAACGCGAGAGGTGAGCGTATCGAATGACTTTGGGTCCATGATGAGAGCTATCGTGCTGTCAAGTGGCGCGGAATGTTGAATAGTAGGAGAAATGAGCGGATTTAAAGGTCAGCTTCGCCTTGTGAATGTCAAAGTGAACTGCGCGGCAGTGAATTTTTGGGTACATTGATATCAGGCTACTGCCTTCAAATTTTGGCGTGAGGGGGCAGACAATGCATTGCTGATATTGGCGAAATTATCAATGCATGTTGTTTGACATCGGTCTCGCAAGGGAACATCTGTGTGAGTTGGTTCAATCATGTCATGGTTGAACTGATCTGCAAGGTCTTTCAGCATCATGATATACAGTACACACTGGTATTTGCAGTTAATCCATGTCCAACTCCTTTTGCTGCGCTCTAGCAAGCATGCATGCACTTCTACAAGTCATTCAGAGGAAGTAGTCAGCGACCGGCTTCTTGGCCGGCATCCCTCGACTGTCTTGCGGCGCCGCATCAAAAACACGGTAACGCCTTCCTGGGCCTTGTTTGTTGTACTGCTCCGGAAGGATGCCATTTGATCTACCCATGTCGCCATTCGTCCTTGGCGCATAGCCAGCGTTCGAGCCGTCCTCGCCGAGCTCCAGTATAGCTGCGACATTGCCGCATCTGTAGCAGTAATTTGGTGCTGACCACACAGTGACAATGGTGCTGTCGAACATCTCCTTGAAGCCCTCCATGACAAGTTGATGAGCTCGGCAGATGAGGCTAAGGTCGTTCTTGTGATTGAAGCATTTGACGATGTCAGCACCAAACAGAAAGCCTGCGCCACGAGGTGACAGACCCCAGCCGTCAATCTCATCAGGGTCTGACCATAGCAGGTCGCACATGGCACCTTCATGGGGCACTTCCTGTTTTCGGTCAAGCAATCGAATCTTGTCTATGCTGTCGATGAGAGGGCTGAGGCCACCGTGAACGCAGAGCACAGCGCCACCACTGCTGCTCGGACTGCCTCTGCTAGCTCCGGATGCCGCAGTGCCAGGTGGACCATTTTGCGATGGCGTTCGTTCTGTCGTCTGAGAGGGCGAGGACGGAGGATTAGATTGGGGCTGCTCGACTGATAGCGCTGGTCTCGTTCGTGGGAAGCGATTAATGATCTGTCCTTGCGAGTTCAAGATCTCAATCTCGACATCTTCGAGATCCGGATGAGTGGCAGCAGGATCGGCGAATGCAGCATCTGTTGGCTCAAGGTCTGTGGCTGCACCCATGACCAGAGCACCCAAAGCAAGGTAGTCAAATACCTCGCAGCAATAACGCCACACATTTGCGCTTCCATATTTTCGTAAACATTCATCGTAGAAGCCATAGACGGTCGTGATCTGTCGTGATTCGTGGTTGCCTCGTATCAGCGTGATGCGATCTGGGTATCGCACTTTCAAGCATAGCAGCAATAGAAATGATTCGAGAGAATAGAAGCCGCGGTCGACAAAGTCACCCATGAAAAGGTAGTTCGTGTCCGGCACATCGCCACCTACGCGGAAGAGCTCCATGAGGTCGTGAAATTGGCCATGGATGTCGCCGCAAATCTGCTCGCTATCAGTCGTGTTCCCTCTTCGAGTTTTGTGGTACCCACCGTGACCGGCGCATCGACTGTGACCACATTTCCCTCCTCAATGAGCAATTCTCTTGCTTTGTAGCAGAGTTCGCGCACTTGTGTCTCGGGTATCGGCCGACATGCTCGCAGCTGTGCAATCGCCTTGTCCAGATCACTCATTTTGCGCAATTTGCTGCGCCCAGCGGCGCGAAGCTGGTGTGAGCGCGCTGCCTAGGGTGCACTCCTGCCTTGACCTCTCTTGCTGCTGCTCGGTATATCGCGTGCTCACACGTCAATCGCGCGTTCTTCTGCGGCGCGTTCACTCAGACCGTCGGAGCCGGCCCAGGAAAGTAAGTCGCCGACTTCAAGGATATGCGATATGGCTTCGGCTCGAGATCCGGTCGGCGCAAAGGGTGGTATACCTGGGTGATTGTGACTGAAGGCGGACTGGTAGTGCTGTTGAAGTCGTGTCGCGATTTTGGCAGCCGACATCCGAGAAACCCTAAAACCAACATCCTGTGGTTCGGATCGCCTCACCTCCTTGCTCGCTCTTTCTTATTCCCACCTCCGTTCTCTCGCTATGCCCGTCGATATCTAGGATACACCTGTTACATCGAGGCTATTCAATCAAAGGCAGCACATGACTTCAAGGGCTCTCCACGATCAATAAGCTCCGAGAAGATCTGGATATCTGCAAATGGGTCCAGAAGACGCGCTGAAGACGGTCGTGGGCCAGTATTGGCGACCCATTATCGCTCCGCCCTTCTCGAATGAGTAGGACGGAACCTCCGTTTTGCAGCACCATCCTTCTCAAGGATGCAGTCTTATGCAAGATCTGGTCTTGTCGGAGCAGAGGAACCTGTAACTTCTACATCTCACTCCTGACCCCGCATTGTACTGGATATGGCTGCATACGAAGCGAAAGAGACGATCCAAAGCTGGACGAAACGATCCTGTCAGGCCACTGAGAGCCCTCCGCACGAGCTGCGAACCTTGTGTTCAAGCAATAGGCATACGTTCCTGGAACAGTTCGAGGATCTACAGCGTGTAACCCATGCTGCAAACCCCGCTTGTGGGTATGTGGGCAGCTGAAGCTCGCTCTTCTGGAACATATATATCAATAGGTGAACATGAATGTAGCTGTCGGCAGGTTTATCGGTGCCATTAGGCAGAACAAAGTACCTTATTGAGACTAACACTACGAGACGCGACCATGGCTACGTTCAAAGGCTACGATCTGATCGTTGTTGGATCCGGGTTCGGTGGTTCTTTCGCTGCGCTCAGCTACCTAGAGACGCTGAAAGCGAGTGGTAAGAGTGGCCGTATTGCCCTCGTCGAAGTCGGCAAGGATGGCGAGCGATGCGGAGCCTCTAGATGGACAATGGCCTATTTACGATTAGACAAGAATCTCAACTTTGGTACGACCGCAAATTCTTGTCTTACTGTAGTGCCACTGACAAGTCGTAGACAAGGACTGGGTCAAGGAAATGAGGCGTGTCAGCGATGGCATTGCAGACGAGACATACTGTGAGAAGCTTCGACAAGAAGCTCCCATCACTGCCAAGTACTGTGAAGACCACGGTGTAAAGTTTGTGCACCACGATGAGCCCAATGTGCTTCTCGAGTTCGACACAGATCAGCACTTCGTGTTTCCTGATGGCGGCGGCAACGCCATAATCACCAAAATTATGGAGCACATCAAGAGCTACCCGAACGCGGACATTCACTGGGAGACAGAGGCGATGAAGCTATTGCAGGACGACAGAGGCGCGATTCGAGGTCTTAAAGTCCGAAAGAGCGATGGCTTGCAGTACGACTTGCTTGCGCCAGATGTAGTTCTGGCCTGTGGTGGTTTCGAGGGTAATCAAGAGATGCTTGCTCGCTACATCGGCCGCGACTCCCACAAGTTGCCGTTGATTGCACCAGGTATTCGATACAACAAAGGCGCTGGTCTCCGCATGGCTCTTGAGGTCGGTGCAGGAACTGCAGGTTCCTTCGATGGTATGCACTGTGAGCTGGTAGACACCCGAGCCACGAAGCCGGATGCTGTCATCTGGGGTAAGCTCTCCCTTCTTGGACCATGAAATGTTTCTAATGTTTCATCAGGACACAACTACGGCATTGTGGTTAACAAGGACTGCAAGCGCTTCTACGACGAGGGGCAACGTCACCTGTTCGCCACCTTTGAAATGATTGCGCTTTACTGCTGGAAAGACCACAACCAATCCTGCTACTTTGTCACTGATGAGCCAATCATGCAACGGTTCAAGGGCAGCTGGGTGTATGAGACCACTGACCAGCCACCAGAGAAGGCGGACACGATTGAGGGGTTGGCTGAGAAGCTCGGCCTCGATCCACAACAGCTCAAGAAGACCGTTGATGAGTATAATGCTGCAGTCAACGATAAGCCATTCGACCTCATGAAGCTTGACGGGAAGGCCACGACAGGCCTCTCGCCCAACAAGACCAATTGGGCCGCCAAGATCGAGAAAGGACCATTCTACGGCTACCCCATGACTGCGAATCTGACTTTCACTTATGGTGGTGTGAAGACTGATCTTGATGCTCGGGTTGTGTCAACCAACGATGTTCCAATTCCTGGTCTCTGGGCTGCTGGCGAGATGACCGGTCTTTTCTACAATGAGTATCCGCCTGCGACATCGTGCCTGCGGTCGATGACTTTCGGCAGACTTGCTGGTGAAAGCATTGCCAAGAAGCAGGGTCAGAAGCAGACTGTCACGATTGGCTTGTGATCTTGTACTAGGCGAGTGTGTAAGCTGTATATAGCTCTTGCTGCCATAACTAATCGGACGGGTCACTAGTTCCAGCTGTTTTGACGCTCACAGCCTCACTGTGTGGACAGACGCCTTAGATGAAACGCAAAGTGAGGAGTCCGTGCGCTTGACACGTCACATGCAAAGCGTGCCTTTCCTATTTACAGTCTAGAACTCGACTTCTGCACTTCCTCACGACATCGAAGTCAGTCGATCTCGGTCGAGTCATGGACAGCGGAAACAATACGACGATGGCAGTTGCCAATAGCGACAACATCGTCGAGGATCTGGCGCTCAGCGTTCAGGCCTTGCCGCAAGAGCTGTTTGAGCTCATCTACGACTACACGTTCACACCAGACTCAGGAGAGGTACTTATTCGCGTTGGACATCCAAGCCGACCCATACCCAGATGACTGACGAGGAAGCGCTTTACACAGGTTGCCATTGATGACCAATACAAGCCTCCTGTGCAGCTTCAAGTTGATCGCCAATCTCGAGAACTTTTCTCCAGAGAGTACTACAGCAGTAGCACCTTCACGCTCTCCATTCAGAACTTCCACGACGGTCCCGCGTACCCGGCCGACCTCTTCAACAACGACACGCCGCTCTGGGTACGCATAACCAATGGTCAGAATCGAGCTTTCCTCTACGACATCACGAAGGGCTTCGGACCACTCTGGTTGGCCTCGCTATCGCAATGGCATTCGAGTCTGATCTCGCACATCTATATCGATCAAGTGTCATATTCGAGTCTTGACCTGAGCCAAGGTTGCGCTTCTAAACGAGCACACGTATTGCAGGCTATGGCAGATCGTCGATGGATACTGAAGCAGGCTCGTGATGCCGTCTACTCCGTCAATTACCAGGACCATAAGGAAGTTGATGTGCATGGCAAGCCTATTGTCAAGTGGACTAGGTAGATCGAGGTATGTGCCGCTGTTGCCACTTCGAGAGTATCAGCAGCGCTGACATAATCGCATAGGCAAGAAAACCACGGATCACAACCGGACTGATATCACTGCAAACAGCCGCAAATATCGACTGGTTCATGACAGGGTGCATGATGCAACGGTACATTGCGTTGCCTGCGGCCAGAAATGAAGTGACGAGAAGCAACAGACCATTCATGAAACCTCATCCAGAGGGCAATCTAGCTTGCACAGACGCACTCGATTCCTCCGGATCATCAAACAAGAAAATGAAAAAGCCATCAAGCAATCTGCTAGCACAACCCTCCACTCCGCACACCAGATCGAAAATCAAGCAATATGAGCCACACCATGCAAGTAATCCTCCTCTCCCCAAATATAAATGCTACTGATGACCTTCCCACGAAACATTTCCTGGTGCTGAGCAATCATGTACGGAATCGCACGGAAGTTGAACGTCCCCAGTACAGCATAGAAAGGCTCATCATACTTCTTCCTCTCCCCGTTATTGCCCGGCCGCTTAAACATATGTCTATTCTTCCAACCCTGTGGCGGTGCCTTGAGATTTGGATTGTCGGTTCGAAGAGCTTGCCAGATTATGTCGCGAGTCGGCTGAGATTGCGAGGTTATGCCTCTGACGAAGACGTAGCGGACGGGAGCTGATGGAGCGTAGTTCTTCCAGGTCAGGTATAGGACGTCTGAGGGATGGGAGATGCCGGGCATATTGTTCTTCGAAGGCATGGTGCCACCGGCTTCTAGCATGTATGCTGGGCTGTGTGCGGTGTAGATCACGACTGCGCCTCCGACTGCATTGAAGATCGAGGAGTACTCAGCGTACGTGGCCTGGTAATGGGTCAGAACATGCAAGGTTAATTCTTTGGTTACTCACAGGGTAAGTCGTCCCTCCATCAGTCGCATCCTTCTTATGCACCATCGATACTCCCGTGCTGGTCTTCTCGTTGAATTGGAGGTGACAAGCTTGGAAAGCTTCTTCAAGTCCACCAGTCTTCTCCTGGATAATCTCTAAGCGTTTCTCTCGGCTTTCCACCCAACCCCATTTGGCCAGATCTGTGTATTCTCCTTCGCGCTGATCATCCCTATCGGGATTGACCATCATCGCCCACAGTCTCTTGCCCTTCTCGACAGCATCTTGATACGGTCTGGCTTGGCGAGCTTGTAGATCTGGCCCGTAAGACGTACTCGTGATGTTTTCGTTGCCGTCAAGCCTGATCAGGGAGGACTCATGCGTAAGTAGGTCGTGCTCAATTGAACCTGGGAGTGGTGATGCTATGGTAAGCATAGTATAGAGCATGGCGCTCAGGGTCTGAATCGACAGAGGCCTCATCGTAGATGCTCTCTGAACACAAGGTGTAACAGTCTTCCTTTGACTCAGCTGCGTAGGACAGATCAGGCCTCTGTGAGTCTCCAGCTACGGTATGTATACCAGTGTAACAAAAAGAAGCAGGAAGTGGAGGGATTTGAGGCTTCTTTTGTGCGTTGCTTGACCGCGCATGTCACATTGCTGTATGACACTGTACATCATTTGGATGCCAGCGAAGCAGTCACAAAACAGGTAAACGGCGAAAATAGGAAGATTTCGGAGAGAAGAAGACAAACAATTTGAAGATTCAGCTGAAGCATCAACACAAAGTCCAATGACCTGAGCATATCCGTCCCGTGTATTCACTTCAGCGCCTTGCCCGTTGGATTGTAAATCACGCAGAGAGTGTATGCTCATCTGAAAACGCCCGTGTGAGCTTGATACTCAATCTCCCTGTGATCACTTGGAGTCTTCCCATTCTTCTCCTTTCCTAGGGCCTCGATAGAAGTTCCTGGTCCTCGTCGCATGAAGGGAATGCCATCTTGATGCGCGGAGCTCAGTAGCTAGGAGCGGAGTGAGATCGCCCATCCTCCACTAGTTCACATGTCCTGTCTCAAGCGCTTCCAGGAGCATAGAACCTCTCAAATGAAGCGCTCAGAGCTTTTCCGGACCTCTCAATCGTGAAGCGCGAACCTCTCTTCTCCTTCTCCATGAAAGTCTTGGCGATGAAGCTGGTAGCCTCGTTGAAATGTCCACCGGCTGCAGCGGTGTACTGACTCTCAAATTCGATCGATTGGATCAGTTGAAGGTGCTCATAGGGAAGCGACTTGAGCCAGTCTAGAGCCAAGTTCTTCTTGGAAGAGAAGTCGAACTTGAAGACACTTGGGCCTGTGTAGTGCTGGAGAGCAGCTTCGGAACGTGTAGGGCGATTCGCGAACATCTGGAGAGGTGGCTTGTACTTCTTCGTAACTCTGGCTGATACAACGTCGGGAGAGAATGTGTAGTCGCAGATAATGTCGAACAGCTCTTCTGGGAGGGTCTGCATGAGCTCGTGAAGAGGGCGCATGGCTGCCATGGTACGTTGCGCTTAGAGTATGCTTGGTTATGGTGTGATAGAGAGAGAGCGGGCGCTGATCTTGAATTGATGGTAAGTGGTTGTTGTGTATTAGAAAACAAATGGAAGATGGCGAAAGAAGAGCGCGAAGTAATGGTCGGCTCCAAGTGCGCATGTGATTCGGCTTGAGTGAAGTAAGCATGTGCCTTGCTGAGCAGGCACATGCAGTCCGGCTTATCAGCACATGCAAATTTCCCGACCGCTTGCATGTGATATTACTGATGAGTCAAAGCAGACCTTCCAGTCCGAATCGGCAAAGTCATTAGGAGGACTCTTTTGATACACAATTCGCCGCTGAGCCCAGGCAGGAGAGCCTCGAAGTCTTAGCCGATAATGAGTGTACCATCGTTCCTCGTGCACCAGCAGTTGAATCACACCGCAGTAGACCCAGTAATGCCCGCAGATATTCCTACGGATGCCAAGATTGATGTCGTGAGGACTCATAGTCGTGCACTGGAATGGTTCAAGCTCCAGGCGGCGAAGTCGGTGGAGATGCTTGCCTCGAAGAGATCTCAGCCATGGGAGCAAAGTATCGTATTGCACATTCTCGGAGTCGATGCGTGTATATGGAAATATGAGGGTGTTTGAGTAATAGCTAGCACCAAATTTCCTGCGAGTCCTGCGGCTGACCTGAAGTGCTGCTGGTGGCTTATAACTTTTGCCGATTACCACTATACATGGTGCATTCGAGAACGTGAGATCATGGATCCTGTTAATGATGTCTTCCGGAAGAGCGTGAAGGTAGTCTTTCATGCTCAACTTTGACGACGTTTCTTGGCCATTGTTTGCTGCTTCCTTTGAGACGCTGCAAGTCAGTGCCAGGCCATTGCACGGTTCTTTTGCGTTGATGCTTTTGCTTGAGCTTGGTTTTGAGCTTCAATGGCTGTCAAATTTGGCAAGGCTGGGGAGGGAACCCAAAAATGGTTGAGTCATGTTTGGCGAAGCAGATGTGCTCAGATAGTGTTGCAGCTCGCTTGCTCGTGGCCCAATTCGATCCGTGACAGTACATCTGTAAGACGGAATGACTGAGTATAGACGTCGGACTTTCAAACATGCGGTTGAAATACTTGCTGGAGTGATTCTGCTCAGCATGTGATGACTTCCAGGAACAAGTGGAGCCCCGCTCTATAGCAGTCATTCACTTACAGCTGAAGCACGGACGACGGTTGCCATGTGAACCAATGAGTGATTCGACTCCCCTGCTACCCTTCATAAATCGCACTACGCCCTGCTCTTCAACACAGACTCACCTACATTGATCTCAACAACTCGAACGCGCCCATTCCTGAGCTGCAATCTTACACACCGCTGAAGTCACCACATTGCAGCAGCCGCTCTTTCAAAAGCATACGACTGCAGTCATGTTCCATTTCGGCTATCCGTTCGATTACGCCGTGCCAGCGCGGCGATCCTCTTCGCGCGGCCGTACCGAGCAGTCGCGGGTTCAGTCTCGTAGCCGCGCAGAAGATCAGACAACTCAACCTCGTCCGCGCATGCCCTCACGTAGCCGCACAACCAACAGCGTCATGCATATGGGCTATCCATTTGACTATGCTGTGCCAGCTCCAAACTATCGCCCAGACACACCAAACGACTATCCTACTACAACACGCCCTTCTGCTCCGGGCCGGCGCCATACAGAAATGCAGCCAGGTCCTGGGTATGCCGATCGGTCCCTGACACGGCCGACTCGTGGTCGTAGCAAGACGCGGACCGAACAAGACAGCATGAACGTGATGGCGGGCACTTATGGCACAGGTCGCGGTCGGGCTTCCACTAAGTACCGTTCAGACGATAGGCAGCGCTCGAAATTGCGCACTCGAGAGACCCGCTATGGCAAGGAACCATTTCTGAACATGTATGCTGGAGAGCATCTTGTTGACGACGAGACTCGCGGCCGCCCAGGTCGAAGCCGTTCCCGCTCGCGTTCTCGCCCACGTCATCGCCACAATCTCTACCAGGACGCCTATCCAGACCTGCTTGATGTCGCTCGTGGTCAGCCGCAATTCTCATTCCAACACAAGCGAAACACTCAAGCTGCAGACGCCACTACTTCTCGTCGTCGTTCTCAATCTCGCCAGTCACGTACAGCTCGCTCTCCATCCCGTTCAGTGCAGGCCGACTTGCTTGCCGCATCTCGTCCTGACCTCTTCGAGCGTCAGCCTGACTTGATGCAGGTTCGCACACCACATCGCACCCGCCGCAACGCGAGCAGCCATCGCTTCGATGATGACATGTGGCGTGCATCTCGTCCAGATCTCGTTGACAGTGTGGACGAGGCCGAGCGGAATCGTCGCCGTTACGAGAACGACATGTTTCAGGCTGGCCGACCAGATCTGTTTCGCCAGGATGGTGCCTCTCGCGCATCTGGTCGTCGCAACGTGGACTACTACCGCCCAGGTGGAGGATATTAGTGCATCATAAGGCTTTCTCTCAGACCTAGGAAGCATCAAGGGGGAACTGTTTGTGATTGCTATTTTTCCCAGCACGGTGCGAGCTTGTTCTGTTTCCTCTTCAAATGCGTTCGCGATACATGGACCGCGCCTTGGATGCGAGCGTCACCACTGCAGCTCAGAATGGGAAAGGAGATTTGGCGATGGGTTGGGCTGCAGTAAGGCATAATGGATTCTCGGCGTTCACGGATCTTGAAGTTTGGCCCTACTGGCGAGGCCACATCAAGCACATGGCTTGGAATGAGGGTGTCTAGCATTCGGCTCTCCCGCGAGAAGCCTATCGAGGAATTCAAGCAGATTCGGAAGCATAGACGGACCTTGCAGGACCGTCATTATTGGTGAGAGCGAAATGCTCCTATCCATTCCATAGTGGTTCTCCGCTTCCTTCCGCTGCGTGGCGCGGTGGGCGATGAGGTGCTGGGTCTTGGCGAGTCAGTCATACCAATGTAGTGATATGTCAGCAGCGAGTATGTCCAGTCCTCTGATGCCCACAATCCCACCGCATACCATCGTACAATAGCATGTCGTTGCAACGTGAAAGAAATCGGACGCGTGAAGTCGGAATGGACTTCGGAGGGCGCTTTGACCGCTCTGCAGACCCTGGTGATTTCAATGGCGGGTCATCCCTGTCCAGACGGGTCGCGCTTCATGCGGGCAGAATCGCGAGGGAGAAGACTCATAAAAAGCAGCCGGCCAGCAGTATATCAGATCGCACTCTGCGGACGACAAACACCGTTGTTATTGCTCCGAAGCCTTACAATTCCTGGTCCAGAATGGTATCTCACAGCGCATCTCAACGCTACCTCAGCACGAGAGGAGGATCCTACGATGTACGTACTCCGTACCTCCCCCAGAAAAAAAGTTGCCATGCCCAATGCTTGCGGATGGCTATGCATTTGCATACAATATCGCCTATTTAAAAGAGCTAGGAACACGGAAGAGAATTATGCATCGGGCAATGACAACATTTGTGAACGGGCCATTCGGGTTACAATGCACAAATGCACCGCGAGGCTTCGTTCTGTCGTAGTATGGTCTCGGAGTTCAAGCTGAGAGATTGAGCAGTTCTCCTTCGAAGATGTTGTGTTGAAAGGTCTGGCGCAAGACGGTGGACTATTCATACCAGAGGAGATCCCTACCCTCCCCGCCGACTTTCTTACCAAATGGCAAGACTATTCGTTTGAAGACCTCGCTTTCGAAGTCTTCTCGCTATACATTTCTCGCGAAGAGATCCCCGAAGCAGACCTCAAGGACATTATAAGACGATCGTACGAGACGTTCAGAGCTCCAGAAGTCACACCTCTCGTTACGTTAGACCAGAGCAAGAAGCTGCATTTGCTCGAGCTTTTCCACGGACCGACCTTCGCGTTCAAGGATGTCGCACTGCAATTCGTTGGCAACCTGTTTGAGTACTTCCTCGTTCGAAGGAATCATGGCAAGAAAGATGAGAACAAGGAACACTTGACTGTCATTGGCGCGACATCCGGAGATACTGGCTCTGCAGCTATCTATGGGTTAAGAGGCAAGCAGGATGTCTCGGTCTTCATCATGTATCCCAAGGGCAAGGTCAGCCCCATACAAGAGGCGCAGATGACTACAGTTCCAGATCAGAACGTGCACAACATCGCAGTAGAAGGCACGTTTGATGATTGTCAGGTTAGTATCATCGAGCTGAGGATCGATGATATCGAAGACTAATGCTTCACAGGGCATCCTCAAAGATTTGTTCGCCGACAAGGAGATGAACGAGAAGTTCCGCCTCGGAGCTGTTAACAGCATCAACTGGGCCAGAATTCTTGCGCAAATCACATACTACATTCATTCCTACTTTTCCCTTGTACGGCAGACCAAGGAACCAAATCCCAAGTTCCGCTTCGTTGTGCCCACGGGTAACTTCGGAGACATCCTGGCTGGGTATTTCGCGACGCGGATGGGCCTTCCGACCGACAAACTTGTCATTGCGACCAACGAAAACGACATTCTGCACAGGTTCTGGAAGACTGGGTCGTACGAGAAGAAGCCTAAGCATGGCGTAGAAGCTCAAGGAGGCTTCGAAGAGGATGGCGCCAAAGCCGATCCATCTGGTGTCAAGATGACCTACGCTCCTGCCATGGATATCCTGGTCTCTTCAAACTTTGAGCGACTCTTGTGGTTCCTGGTGTACCAGACTAGCAATGTTGAAGAAGTCAATAGACGCCGTATGGTTGCTGGCGAACGCGTGAAGGGCTGGCTCGAGTCCTTGAAGTCGGATGGAGGCTTTGAAGTGGAGAAGGAGATCCTTGCTGCTGCCAAGAAGGAGTTCGAGAGCGAACGTGTCTCCGACAAGCAGACCATTGACACTATCAAGGACGTATACAACTGGACCTTGCCGCAAACGAGTGCAGTCAATGGCAACCACAAACCAGCCACGACTGGAATGCTCCATAACGGCCATTACATTCTCGACCCACACTCTGCCATCGGTATTGCTGCCGCACTGCGCTCAGTCAAGGCTTCACAAGATGCAGGCTCGAACGTACATCACATCTCGCTTGCAACAGCACATCCTGCCAAGTTCTCTCATGCCGTCGAGCTGGCTCTCAAGGATATTGAAGGCTTTACGTTCGAAACGGTGCTGCCAGAGCAATTCGTCGGCCTTGATAAGCTTCAAAAGCGCATCACGGAATCATCAAGCGATTTCAGGGAAGTTCGAAAAATTGTCATTAAAGAAGTGCAAGCAGAGAAGACGCGGTAGTTCCCAGATCAGCTCAAACGTCGCAGCACCAAAAAGCGCAAAGAAGATGCCGATCCCAGAATATGGTACCCGAGCTTGCAGAGGAGGGTTTTCACATTGCTAGATGATGTTGATGCAGCGCACGTGCGTCTCTGGCAATGGTGGTGGCAACTCGATCAAGTGTGCCAAGAAATCAAAGACTCTTACACATACGCAATAATCTATGCTCTCAACACTGGCTCGCACGTAGCGGCTAGATACTCTTGGAGGCGCTTCAAAGCAGTGCCCTCTGACTCGGCGATCGATGTGTACAGGACTACTCCTCCAGGATCATGTCGAAGTCATAGAAGTCAATGCTAGAGGTTCTATAAAAGGATGGGTTGGAGGCATTTAGTGCTTGAAGGGTATCATGAGACTTATGATAGACGAACATTCTTTCCAGATGGCGGACTTAGCCATCAACAGCCCAGCTGACTCAGTATGTGATACTCTCAAAGTGATCCTGACCATATCACAGACGCACCAATGGATTGCACTTGCCTGTGCAGTCTTCAGAGAGACGCCTCGTGGGCGACGCGCTGTACTTATGGATAAGCAAGCGGAAAAGCGGAGCGGGGATTTTCCAGCTCAGCCTGAAGGATGCGTGGAGATGGAGGGAGCATCCTGGTCGACCACGCGCGTGTACCTTGACGTCTTGCACCATTTGGAACAACGTACATGACCAGCCTATGATAGCTGCTCAAATCGTCCGGTCGACTGAAAATGCTCCACAGATATCAACGAGAGATACAGTAGATTGAGACCAGGCCATGCGACTCATACACGCTACACTGGACAGCACTGAAGCAAGAAGCACATGCGACCTTCTCCTCATGCGAACACAGCCAAGACGGAAAATACCCATGTCTGCATCGAACCAAGACACCAAGCATTTGGGGGAACAGCATTTGCCCACGGGGTATGGAGAAGCTTATCTCCAACCAGCCAGCCATATAAAGTATACGCATTGTGTCTGGTCGAACTCCTAAGGCGTTCATCTTCCGACCGCTGCATTTTCTGAGTTCAATTCCATAGCCTTGGTCCGGGACTCGCTTCGCTCGCCATCATGTCCAAAGACGGCAAATCTTCTGTCGAACTCCATGAAGTCCTGCCCGAGAAGAATGGTGCTGTGATCGATTCTGTGGCTGTGGAAAAGGATGGTTTTGGTGCGAGGAAGAAGATTGATCCGAAAGAGATTAAGTTGGTGAAGAAGATTGATATGTATATGATGGTATGTCGACGAGTAAACACTGTAGTGATGGGGGAATGGGTGCTGATGATGAGGGATAGCCTGTCCTTTGGGCTATGTATTTCTTAAACTTCTTAGGTATGTCCCGTTGAACGTAGGAGTGGATGTGTGCTGATGCCCGATAACAGACCGCAATGCCATGATCAATGGCAAGCTCAATGGACTCGATAAAGATCTTGGTTTGCAAGGCACGCAGTATAATACTTGCGTGTCGATTCTGTTCGTAGGGTAAGATAAGTCTACGGCCCTCGATTTGAAGGTGTTGCTGACGGATGTCGTAGATATCTCCTCGGACAAGTCCCGTCAAACATGCTTCTGAATCGCGTTCGACCTTCTTGGTTTATGGGAGGCTTCATGATGGCTTGGTCAGTCGTCAGTCTGTTGACATATTTGTGCCACAACTATGAGACGATGGTCGTGTGCCGGTTCTTGCTGGGCGTCACAGAAGCTCCTGTAAGTGTTTATTGCTCGAAACTTTGGAGAGCGATGCTGACTGGGATCAGTTCTACCCTGGCGCTCTTTACATGATCAGCATGTTCTACACAAAGAAGGAGATGGCTACCAGAATGGCAATCATGTACACTGGCAACATGCTCGCGAGTTCATTCTCTGGTCTCATCGCAGCGCCCATCTTCTCTGAGCTTGACGGCAGACATGGACTCGCCGGATGGCAGTGGTAGGACACTCCCTTTGTTGAGTTTTGAGGACGAGACAATGATTCTTGGCAGGCTCTTCATCATTCAAGGCGCCATTTCGATTGGTGTTGCGTTTGTAGCCATCTTCATGCTTCCTGACAGCCCTCTAAAGACTCGTTGGCTCAACGCAGAAGAGCGTCAACTCGCACACCAACGTATTCTGGACGATGTTACTGGCCGCCGTTTGGAAGAAACAAGCGTCTGGCGAGGTCTCAAAGAAGCTGTTGTAGACCCGAAGACCTGGCTCTTCTGTCTAATGGACAACCTGCATCTCTCGGCAAATGGCTTCAAGAACTTCCTGCCAAGTGTGGTGAAGACATTGGGGTTCAACACGACCGTTAGCCTGGCGTTGACCTGCCCGCCATATCTGGTAGCCGGAATCATCAGTATTCTGGTGTCTTGGAGTTCTGGCAGATTCAATGAGCGTACTTGGCACACCACAATCTCAAAGCTCATTGCTTGCGTTGGTTTTGCTGTTGCGTGTGCCACCAATGGAATCGCCGCCCGTTACGTTGGCATCATGCTCTTCGTTGGAGCCACGTACGGAGTGAACAATATCGTTCTCGCCTGGGCTGCTTCCTCGCTTGGTGAGACAGACGAGAAGAAAGCTGTTGCCATTGCCTTGACGAACACTCTTGGGAATATGGCCAGCATCTACACGCCATACCTCTGGCCAGATTCAGACTCACCGAGATTCCTCATGGCTTTCATGGCCAGTATCGGCTTTTCGATTGGAGTTGTGATTTGTGCTTGGGCGATGAAATTCATCTTGATTCACAAGAACAAAAAGCTTGTCGCGGAGAATCCTAACGTCGAGAAGCTGTATGTCTACTGAGAGATAATATTGGGACGTCGGAGCTCCAGAGCGCCTGGGATGTATATCGCTGACGGGGCCCTCGTCATTGCTGGTCCCCAAACCCTTTTCCACTACTATCAAGATATGTAGGCAGAAAATATGACCGAGAATTGTGTCAAGCCGGATCAGTCACGAGACTTCTGCCAACAGAGTGTCCCAAGGGTAGTTGTGCTTCGTATTTGATGCAACCACTATAGAACCAGTCGCCGCGGAAAACGTTGGTCGATGCAGTTTGCGCATGGCATTCCACCTTCGATTGTCTTGCCTTTGAGGCAGCTGCGAAGCGTGAGGTCATGCCAACTCCAAAGACAATCGCCCGAGGAATCAATGCTGCCAAGCTCTTGTGAGGCTTTCTCGTCAAGCAGCGCTGCTAGGAGAAAGAGAGCGGTGGTCGATGTCTGGATTCACTTGGGACGCTGACCACCCCGTGTGAGTCGTGAATGACTACCTTGCTGGACACTGCGACACCCTATAAGCTCTTCGTTCTTCGAAGCAAGCGTATATGCAATATTGGGGAAGTATACAATGCTGTCCAGCCTCGTAGACATATGCTCGCTCGTACGAGGTGAAGTCCGCTCAGCAAAGCTACTGCAGATGTGGTCGCAATAATGATTCATCCAAGCTTGCCGACTTCCATCCATCTGAGTCGCAGCTCACGATCGCATCGGCAGAAGTGGGCCACTGTTCTCAATGACGATTTTTGCTCGCGATGCCAATGTTTGCAAGAGTCAGACGACGCGTTGACAAGAGATCTTTCCCGCAACGATGCAAACTCAGATAAATTCCACCTTGTGGCTGGTGAGCTGTATTTCACGGCGCACAATGACGATCACTCGGTGAGGCGTCTGCGCTAATGATGTTTCTGTACGCGCCCGTTGGGTGTCACTTCGCTTGGAAGCCTGCAAATTATCCGCCTATATTTCAGGTCAGAGGTACCAATCTGATCTATTTGACTTCCTGCTGCAAAAGATGAATCGTTCGCTCGCTCAGCCTCCACAGGAGGTTTTTCGGATCTATGGTATGCTGGTTGATTTGTAGATGCCGGACCAGCTGAAGTCGCTTTCGTGAAGCAGATGTGAAGTTCGAGACCGGGCCTCTTGTTCACCAGCCTCCACAATACCAGGGTTATGAGATAGCTGACCCCTGAAGGTTTGGAGAGCGTTTGCTGTAGCTGGGGTGAGAGCAGAAGTCACGACTTTTCTCCGGCGAGAGATCAGAAATTTCGCTGGTCTCCAACCTGGCGATTGCTGGCAGCGAGACACAGACTATTGCCAATAGCAGCGTTTGACTTATCCCTCGTCACGTCTCGGACAGCATCAGCTCGTATAATTGCCGTCGCGTGTTGAGTGTGCGCATGCGAGCTGCCGGCCCACGACTTTCACATGTGAAACTCGGACTTGGTTTGCGACCAGGAAACCGGTTTTTGAAGGATTCAAGATGCTCGCCGATGTGGCTGTGGTGGCTAGAACGCTGTCAAGATCGCGTCTCAGCAGTGGCTCCAATGCATGTGTCGCATCTGCAGTCTCTTTTTGGACTGAGGCGTCAATGGCCTGTGGTTACCCAGTTGCATCACCCTGTGAAACGCCAAAGCATGGAATAGATAATGATATGATATAGAGGCGGTCGGACGTCCTCAGGTAGAACACACATCTCTCACCAGATCGGTCATATACAACCAGCGAAAAAGGGCGACGTGGACGCACCCAGAGCCAGGCGCAATCGACATCACTTTGCAGCGTCGATCGCCAATCCCAAGAAAGGCACGGTTGCTCCCCTTGGCGCGGCTCCCGTGTGTTTAGATTGGATTGGCTTTTTGCGCAACCGCGACCTCTCTCCAGGAGCTCGTGTCCTGCGACCTTTGCCTGCGCTCTTCTTCTATCTCTTCACCGACCACATTGCCTTCTGTACAGCCAGCACAGAGCATTTATTTCCTGTCTTTATTGCTACAGAAGAGCTTGCGGTTCGACTACTGAGCTCCCCACCACAACAAACCTGCTGCTCTAGCGGCAAGGGTCCGTCAACATGGGTAACTCTTGCGGCGGCATCGTGAGCCTCGTCCAAACTCAAAGCACCACGTGTAGCCATTGTGCTGACCTCTGTGACAGAGCCAAAGCGGAGACTCGAACATAGGCTCTTCGCAGTCCTCCAGCAGCAACGACTCCAACTCCGCGACTTCAGTCGTCTCGGTGATTGCCCCAGGTTTGTCGCAACAGCACAGAGAAGCAAAGTTTACCGAGCAATGAGTGCTAATACTGCTTGCAGTCGCCCTCTATGCGCTGATATGGGGAATTCTT
Organism: Pseudocercospora pini-densiflorae CBS 125139; assembly: GCA_000504365.2. Taxonomy (NCBI): domain Eukaryota; kingdom Fungi; phylum Ascomycota; class Dothideomycetes; order Mycosphaerellales; family Mycosphaerellaceae; genus Pseudocercospora; species Pseudocercospora pini-densiflorae. The sequence continues at coordinate 56,000 of AWYD02003475.1, read as the reverse complement.
TTCCTCGTTCTGCGCAATAGATTTCCGAGATATTACAGACCTCGAACGTTCGTAGGTTCTTTACGGGAAGAGAACCGTACGCCGCGACCCAAGGATGGCCTCTTCAACTGGATAGGAGAGTTCTGGGGCATTCCCGACACATACGTCTTGAACCACCACACTCTCGACGGCTACCTCTTCTTGCGATTCCTCAAGATTTCCGTCGTCTGCTGTATCGTCGGCTGTCTCATAACATGGCCGGTGCTCTTCCCCGTCAATGCCACTGGTCAAGGTGGCCAAAAACAGCTTGATATCCTCACGATGGCCAACCTTGTGTCCCCAGATGGAAGCTCACCTAACAGCTACTACTTCCGATACTTCGCCCACGCAGGATGCGCCATCCTCTTCTTCAGCTTCGTCATCTACATGATCACTCGCGAGCTCATCTACTTTATCAACCTGCGCCAGGCATACCTCATGTCACCACTCTATGCGAGCCGTATTTCCTCGCGTACTGTTCTGTACACGAGCATTCCGGAGGACTACATGAACGAGCAGAAGCTTCGAAGCATGCTGGAGCCAGGTGTTCGCAAGATTTGGCTGTCTACAGATTGCAAGGAGCTTGAAGAGCTTGTGGAAGAGCGCGATAAGGCCGCCATGAAGCTTGAAGGCGCTGAGACCAAGCTGATCAAGACTGCAAACGGCAACAGACTCAAGGCTGAAAAGAAGGCTGGTCGCCAGAACTCTGAGGAGGCCGCAATTGGTGAGGAAGGTGCTGTCGCTGGCCGCTACATCCAGCAGAAGGAACGTCCTACACATAAGCTCAAGTTCCTTATCGGCAAGAAGGTCGACACTATCGATTGGTGCCGCAGCGAGCTTAAGAGACTCATTCCCGAGGTTGAGGCCGCTCAGGCCAAGCACAAGTCCAACCAAGCGACGATGCTCAACTCCGCCTTCGTCGAATTCGATACTCTCAGTGCGGCTCAAGCTGCATACCAGAGCCTGACTCACCACCAAGTCCTTCAGATGTCACCACGATTCGTCGGTATGACTCCCGAGGAAGTCGTCTGGTCCAACCTGCGCATCAAGTGGTGGGAGAGAGTTGTTCGCCAGATCGCTACTACGACCTTCCTCGTTGCTTTGGTCCTCTTCTGGTCTATTCCTGTTGCAGTGGTCGGCGCCATCAGCAACATTACCTACCTGACCTGCGCACTGCCATGGCTCAGCTTCATTGACGACATCCCAGGTGTGGTCAAAGGTGTCGTTACTGGTCTGCTTCCGGTTATTCTCCTTGCGGTCCTCATGTCACTTCTTCCCATCATTCTGCGCAAGATGGCCAAGATCGCAGGCGCTCCAACACTTAGTGCCGTTGAGCTTCACTGCCAGAACAGCTACTTCGCCTTCCAGATCGTCCAGGTGTTCCTTGTGGCAACTCTTGGATCCGCCGCATCTTCTGTGGTCCAGAGTGTGATTGACAATCCATCCAGTGTCACCACCCTCCTGGCCACCCAGTTGCCAAAGGCAAGCAACTTCTATCTTTCATACTTTGTCCTCCAGGGCCTCGGAATCGTGTCTGGTCTCTTGGTAGGACTCGTCGGCCTCGTTCTCTTCATGGTACTTGGAAAGATCCTGGATAAGACGCCACGCAAGATGTACTCCCGCTGGATCAAGCTGAGCAGTCTCGGCTGGGGCACTCTCTTCCCAGTCTACACCAACTTGCTCGTCATTGCATTCTGTTATGCTGCGATCGCTCCGCTCGTCATGGGGTTTGCGGCAATAGGATTGTTCCTCTTCTACTTCGCCTACCGATACAACCTCCTCTTCGTGTCCAACGCCGCCATCGACACCAAGGGTCTGTGCTACCCACGTGCTCTCAAGCACCTTTTCGTTGGCTTGTACGTGGCTGAGGTTTGCCTCATCGGTCTGTTTGCCATTGCCACTGGGTCCAGCATTGGCGCTTTGGGACCACTGATCTTGATGATCATTTTCTTGATCTTCACTGCACTCTACCACATCAGCCTCAATAGCGCCATGGACCCGCTGCTCAACTATCTGCCAAAGTCTCTCGATGCTGAGGAGCGCCGCCTTCTTCAGATTGAGAACGGCCACGTCGCGGAGGGCGATAAGTACGCCGACGGTGCAGGTAAGGAAGGTGCACACGTTAACGGCAACGGCGCCAACCACGAGCTTGGTGCCGCTCCTCACAAGAAGCCAAACTTCTTCGTCAAGTGGCTGCGTCCGGACATCTACACCGACTACGAGACCATGCGCCGACTTGTACCAAAGGACATCGCTATCAACTACACCGAGGAAATCGAGGATCACGCTTTCTACAACCCAGCGACCGGTAGTGTGACACCTCTTCTCTGGATCCCACGCGACCCAGTCGGCATCTCACGACAGGAAGTGGCAGACACAAGCAAGGTCATTCCGATCACAGACGAGGGCGCGTACCTTGATGACAAGAACAAGGTCTGCTGGGACGCCGAGGAAGGTCGCCCTCCAATTTACGAGGAGAAGATCTACTACTAAATGTGAGCACTGCTTTTACAGCTGGGACTCAGAACCGGACCAGTATACATGATACCCCCTTTGGCGTGCAGTCTTTTGGAGAACAGCATTTGCAGGCTAGAGCTTTTGGCAGCCCGAAGCGATGATACCAGAAGGAAAGTGCTTGCTTGTCGTTTAGTTGAATAGTATTGGGAAGAAATACATAATTGGAGGTGTAAGTCAGGAGAAAAGAAAAGAAAGGGGCACGTTCGTAAGCACACGTAGACACGTCTTTGATATGAAAGCATGAGTATGATCAATGGTCATTCAGTAAAGCCAGTACATCGTTCCAAGTCTTCATTAGTCCTTCGTGCATGGTGATGCTTTCATCGAGCACTTGCGGCTGATTCCCACCTCGTGTCGATTGCCTGACTCGCTTTGCGCAGGACAGTCTCGCCGCCGAGCAGAGCACCAAAACGACGTACTCTTTCTTCCTCACTCATCAGTACGAATGACGCCAGGTCGCCTGGTTTCAGTGCTTCGAGTATTGCTTGTGCGGCCAAGGCATTGAATCCCGCTGTTCGAAGAAATCTTTCCCAATATGTTTCTTCCTCAAGGATCTTGATCGCAGGCGAGGAGTATTTGGCAATACTTGCCGCGATCCATCTTACGAGATCTGTCTCGTCTTCTGATGGGATGAAGATTACCCGAATCTCGCAGTTCGGTATCTTCGTTGCGGCTTCAGAAGTAAAGGTGTTCAGCGCTGCGATATTGTGGGTTGCTGGGCCGCCAGTTATCAGGAGGATTAAGGTTGAGTATCGTAAGGATATCTTCTTGATTTTCGATAAGAAGGATTGGTATTCGTGTTCGCGGCCTGGGAGGGGTTTTTGGATTAGGTGTTGGAGGTTTGTGATTTGGAGACCTGTTGAGGGCGAGAGGGTTAGGTGGGCTTCTTCTGGAAGATCTGAGGAGATTTTTTGGCGGATTGTTTCTTGAAGGTTTGGACAGTAGGTTATTAGTTTTGTTGCTAGGCGGCGGTCGAAGGTTGGGGAGGAGATTATTGTTGTTGAGATCTGGGTTGGGTCGATGGATGGGGCTGGGATGGTGGATTGTGGTTGTGTCAGAGGTTTTGGTCGTTGTGGTGGTGCTGAGGGCTGTGGGTTCTTGCCGGCTTCTGGTGAGTCGATATTTTCATCGTGTCCGCTGAGTGATGTCGACTTGTCGATGGCTTGCTGATTCTGCAGTGCCATGAATTGGTCGAGGCCTTGACGTTGCTGAATAGACCTTTTGCGTTGCTGCGGCAAGTGATTTGCGTCTTCAGTAGCCTCGTTTGCCTTCTTTGCTATTGCGACAAGTTGATCGTGCTTTTGCTTGCTTGTCTCCAGCTGAGCCGCTCTGCGTCTGATTAGTTCCTCCACGCTTGGCAGCACATGTTGAACATTTTGGGGCTTGTACGATGCGCCATCACCAGCTCGCTGCTTCCCGCGGCTCAGCTGAGTGAAGAAGCTCGACACATGGGAGGCGCTTCCGTCTGCTGCATCGTTAAGCTCAAGATGTGACCGTGATGCTCCTTGACCAGCGTCGATAGCATCCTGGTTGTGGGTGGCAGGGCTCTGCGCAACCTGAACAGAAACCTGAAGCGCGTCTGCAAGTTCCACGTCGCCGCCTGGAAAGTCACATACCTCCAGTTCTTCATCTTGGTCATCGTCATCCTCCTCAAGCACGCGCAGGCCATCGGGCTTCCACGTCAGATTTGCGAAGTCGACTTCACCATTGAATCTAAGTCCTTCCAAATACCGCAGGCACGAGCCATCATCAAAGTCTCCTTCAGGCTTGATCTTGGCCAAATACGACGGGAACGGACTCCAAGGCAGCGTCTTCTCCAGCTTTGATACTCCACTCCACTTGCCATTCGTCTCGATGATCTTGTTGAACACATCGATCATCAAATCTCGCTGTCTTCCAGCGTAGACTTCCCACGGCGCGGCCAGACTGATGTCCTCGATTGTTGGCACATCGACTCGAAGCGTCGTGTCTACTTCGATAAGCTGCTCCTTCTCCAGACTATCGATGCCTGGCTTAGCCAAAGGCGCAAGTAGAGCGGTCATTGTCGCCATTGCTTCGTCCGTGGACGGCTCGCCCACCGGATCTTCCGATGGCAAGCGAGGTATCAGCGTATGCAACTCTTCTGTGAATGATACGGTCTTTGATTTCTTGGTGGGAGGTTCCGAGGAAGTCTCCGGGAGAAGAGGATCTGACACCTTAAGGTCTTGCAAACGCTTGGCCTTTCGCTGAAGCGGCGACGAGGTCCCCGTGGCCATTGACCCTAGAAAGTCTTTCAGGTCTGTTGAGTCTACCGCCATAGTATCCTCTGCGTCGAGCATGTCCTGCTCTGCAAGTTCTGCATCAAGAAAGGCAGCCTCAGCAGCGGAAGGATCTTCTGGGGTGGAAGTGAGCTCTACTTCTGCTACTGGTGTAGGTAACCTCTCCGGACTGAGAGGCGGCGATAAGGGCATCAATGGCGAAGAAACCTTGCGAAGAACCTGTCAGAAGTCAGCATTTGCCCAGGATGACTGGAGTTGTGACACTCACCCGCCGCTTGCGATCTTCGGCCAACCAATCCTGGAGATCACCCTCCATTGTTGAGAATACATCCTTCATAAAGCCCGCCGTCTCCTGTTCGATCGCCCATTTCTCATTTTTCAGCTCGTCATTCATCTGCGCGGGCAAATTGAGGTTCGAGGCACCCCACGCAATACCCTCATCCTGGGCATCGTCAATCTTGAAAGGTGCAACGTCTTCCGTGTCCAACTCGACTGCGTTGCGCTTCAAAATTTTGGTCATGTCATTTGCGGGGTCTGTACGAAGGAGAGGCTCTTCGATCTTGAGATCTTTGAAAGACGCTCTGATGCGGTACAGTTGCTCTTGGGTGAGAGCAGCTTGGGTGGCACGCATTACAGAAGCAAGGTATTCGACAGACTCAACATCAACGTCCCACTTCTCCTGGTAGAACACGCTGAGCTCTGGTTTGTTCCGAAGAAAAGCCTGTATACTCTCTTGACTGGAAGGATCTGTTGACTCACCGGTGGTATATGGTGGCGGAAGATAGTTGTAAGCCATCGACATTAGGTCTTCTTCATGGAGGCTTTGCAGCGCCTCTGCCAAGTACGTGCGGTCCACATCTCCTTCTTCATCATCGCAGTCGTTCTCTGACTGCACATCAGGCTCGCGATAGTGGTCATTCTCGGGGCTAAGTCCATCTCCTCCATCGACCTCAGTCGGAGGGTCCTGCCGATAGATATGATCCAGGTGTGAGTGATCGTCTACAAAGGCATTGCCAATCGCTAGTACACTGTTGTCAAGCGCGTACGCGTTAGAAGACCTCTCTGGTCCTCCTTCGTACATGGGCCCAACCGGAAGGCCCTGCTCATCACGAAAATTTGGCGTGATCCGAGGCTCATAGAAGTAGGCGGCTTCATCGAAGAACGACTTCATGAGCACGTCGTCACCTGGTGAAGCTGGCCCTGTGTCCAGACCGTGGGATGCTGACACAGCGCCAGGCGGGTAGCTTTGCCAAGCTTCGTCCATGATAACAGATGTGCTGCTGCAATACCTCTAAGGGTAGAGGAGGCCGTATATTGAGTATCGCGGAGCCAGCGTGCAAATTGGGACGGATGGTCGTATACCCCAGCGTTCTCGAGCAACGCGGCGACACGCGCTCCTGCCTTTCTGACACACGCGCTTCGGCACTCCACTGCAAAACGCGCGTGGCGACATACAACTGATATCAAAGCAGCTTCTCTACACCGCATTACTCTTCTACTCTATTACCGCCGTTGCAGACTCGCATGAACACTGAAGCGCTTGCAGCAGCTTACTCTAGATGTCTATTACCATATTTCCGGTAGATCCCCTGGACACTGTGCACACTTCGACCGACTTTGTCAGAAATCTCTCGCCATTTCAGTCGCTCCACCTCCTTCAGTCTTACAACATCTGATCTTATCGTGTCAGGAACAGAAGATTGTCGGGTCAACTTATGTTTTTGCATACACCCTTTGACCGAGGTATGTGTTCGCTGCAATCTTTGCGCAATCTCTGGCACAGTCCGTTGTGCTTTAAATCTGAAGATATGTCAGCCACAGTCACTGTCATGTTGACTTGGTGTACTCACAGCTCTCGCAGCTCAATCAACTCCTCTGCAGTCCACTTGCGCCATGATCGCTTGAGCGGTGAGAGGTCAGCGTTGGAGCCTTTTCCAGAGTCGGTGGAATCATGACGATTTTTGGACGGCATACGACCGCGGCCATAGAACTGGACTGAGTAGAAAGAGCGGCCAAGTACAATCGCAATGTCCGCCCACGTCATTCCTTTTGCTCGCATATCACAGATTTGCCTGGTTTCCTGTACTGTCCATCGTCGGTACTCCCGTCGTGATCTAGATCCGGAAAGACGTGCGAGGTACCTTACTCTCTCCTCAGGCAAACCAAGCTCCCTGGCGACTTCAGACTCCCTTTGACCTTGATCAATTCTCTCTTTAATCATTGTCATCAGAGCACGGGATTCTGAGCTCATACGCTCATGTATTTGGTCTTGGTGCTTCGAATCTCCTTGCGCTATGGTCAACCTGTAACGAGTATCGATAGAGCCCGTGCTGCCACGTCCCAGCTTCTTCGCGATATTTGCATAGGATACCCCATCCTCACGGCACCTGTGAATGTTAGTCGTGAGCTCTATCTGAACGTATATTGCCGGCAGGCAGCCTGTCTCTTTTAAAGTAGCGATATATAATGGAGTCTAAGCGTGGGAGCAGCGCTTCAACGGCCCGACAATACAGATGAGCTCGTACCTCAAAATCAAGTCGTCCTCTTCTTTGGTGAAGGGTTTGCCGCGGCGACTCGCAGCGTCAGACGTGGAGCGGCAGCAGACCGAAGGCAAGAACTTCGCCAGCACTGTTGGATTAAGGCATGGCGCAGCGACCGGGCGCGTCAGTGGGCTCGCGGCATATTTTAGCATTGCGAAAGCCTCGTAATCGGCGATGCAAGGTCACCATAATAACAGAAGCTCATCATATGGATGTGTTACAGGATGTTCCGTGGTGGTGCTGTACATTTCGTGATGATGTTTTACTGAGAAAGCAAAGCCTAAGAGCAGAGAGCGCGGGTGGTTCAAGTCGAGGTGCGCCGATTGGCTCTCCAGCCGAGCGCCTCCTTGCCACGAAAAGTTTATGACCACACGACCAGACGTTCTTTAGTTCTAGTTCAATGCAGCCCATTCTCCCTTTCTCTTTCTCGCAGCTTTGTTATCAGGAGTTGGGGAGGAGGAGTGCGAATGATCAGATCAGACCATTTCGAGGCAGTCGACGATGCTGGTCCGATGTGCCGGACGGCGACAACAACACCGTCACACATCGAGTACTATCCTCGCCGCATCGTTTGCACAGCTTAATTTGCCATGGCTGGCTCCAGCACAGCTACGATGGACTGCATCGCAGGCTGCGCGAAGTCGCCTGCCGAGTTCGCGAGACGCACGACGGATTGAATCGAACCGAATCACGAATGGCAGAACGCATCTGCGAAGACTTGCCACAGCAACAGATCAATACACGCCTCGAAGCAGTAGTCAAGCCCCTCCGGTAGGTCTGGGCTCTGGCTTTCGCAATGTCGCCGACGAACACGTCCCTTTCGACTTTTCCACCTTCACAGATGGCAACCAGACGCAATTCACGGGTCTGGAAGATCGCACGCGACCGACAATGCTGGACAACTTGGCAAGACCCTACCAACACCAAGGTATTATCTTGACCGAGTCTGGCTTGACTGGCTCTGTCAGAGATTTATTGGGCCATTTGCATACAACATTAGGTGTAGGCCGCAGAGATCGTGCCGAGGCCATCATACAACGCCTGGCCGATCAAATCGATGCCGAATCGCCTGAGCTGGCGTATGCGCACAGCGTCTATTTGCAGAGTCTGCTCCAGAGCGTGATGTTGGAAGGCAGGGATTCCCCCCAATCACAAGCTCTGCTGAAAGATATGCAAAGATGGTTTGAGGTGGAGATTCGCAATAAGGGCGTGACCCCGGAGCCAAGTCTTTTGATACCCGTAATGCGCGCGGCGATACGAGCGCTGGACGGTCCCAGGCGTGAAAGGACGATCCGCAGGTATGCCGAAATGGCGAAAGAGCTGGGCGATGAGGTCATGGACGATGTCCTGCTATCTGAGGAATATGATGACAATGAGTTTGCCATATTAGGGCGTGCGACATCACAGTATTACGAAGATGTCGACACGTCTGATGCGCTGGCTGCTACAGAACCGGCGGTCGAGGCAGCCGAACTCCAGCCCGAGGTCTCGGTCAGAGACGATCTGGTTGACTTAGGAACAATCCCAGATGTCAGAGCCACGGAGCAAAAAGGTGTTGGTCTGGATAACATCAAGCGTGCAATGGACATCTTCAAAGAGATGCCTGATGCGCCTGCCGATGCGTCGCTTGAAGCCCGTCAAGAGCTTGCTCACGCGCGGCAACGGAGGCTTGAGGATACTTCTGTCGAGATTGCAGTCGATCGATGGAAGAAGGCCGACGAGGACCTGAGGAAGATAGGCATTCACACTTCCATGCAGAGCAGGCCGATGGCGGCTTTGATGTGGCAGTGGTACCAAAAACTGCTTCCCGCTCTGGAAATGGAGCTTCAGGAAGCGAAAAAGACGATGACCGAGATGCGGAAAAACGACGATCGCAACGTATACGGACCATACTTGGAGATGCTACCGATGAGGAAAGTCGCTGCAAACACAATTCTTTACGTGATGACTCGTATGGCCAATGGAAAGGACCGAACCACAGGCACGTATATATCGGAGGCTAAATTAAACAGCTTGACAGTCATGCTGTCCAAATCCATCGAGGCCGAATGTCTTGCGAGTGTGTCAAGACAGAAAGCGTCGGCACCGCAGAATCGCAAAGCAAATACGACATCACAGATCAGGCGGCAAGCAGTTTCGGCTTTGAAGAAAGGAATTGATAAAGCGAATGCTTCGCCGAAGACAAAAGCCAAAAAAGCTAGCCAGGCGATGTTAGCAGAGGTGGAGTGGCCGCTGGTCGTCCACGCTAAGCTGGGAGCGATGCTAGTGTCCAAACTACTGGAGTCTGCTCACCTTCCGGTCACGAAACAGCACCCCAGAACGAAAGAGATGATCACTCAGATGCAGCCTGCTTTCCTACATCGCCTCAAGTACGAGAAAGGCAAGAAGACCGGCGTCGTCTGTCCGAATCCAGCTTTGCTTGACAAGTTGCAAAGCGAGCCTGTCGGAAGTCTGATCGCGAAGCGCATGCCAATGGTAGTGGAACCGAAGCCATGGAAGGGCTGGAGCGATGGTGGCTATCTACACTACTCGAACCCCGTCCTTCGCCTTCAGCAGGGCGACAAGTCCTCGAAAGAGTACTTCATGGCAGCTGATCAGAACAATGACCTCGACACACTCTACAAGGGTCTCACAGCATTGGGTAAGGTCCCATGGAAAGTACATCAAGGAGTTTTCAAAGTTCAGCTTGAGGCATGGAATTCTGGTGAGGCCATCGCGAACTTTGCACCTCTAAATCCTGAGATGAATATGCCTCCTGAGCCAGACTCGTCGGCCGACCCATTGGAGCGGCGGAAGTGGCTGGCTGAGATCAAAGAATTGGGCAACAGAAAAGGTGGCTACCACTCGAAGCGATGTTTCCAAAACTTCCAACTCGAAATTGCACGCACGCTGCTCAACGAGAAACTGTATTTCCCGCACAACATGGATTTCCGAGGACGAGCGTACCCAATCCCACCATATCTCAACCACATGGGTGCTGATAATGTGCGTGGGCTTCTGGTCTTCGCGGATGGTAAAGAGCTCGGCGAGAATGGACTGCGCTGGCTGAAAATTCATATGGCGACCGTTGCCGGTCATGACAAGGCCAGTCTGGAGGAGCGGGTAGAGTTCACCATGGAGCATCTTGACGACATTTACGATTCCGTTCGCGATCCACTAGGAGGACGCAGGTGGTGGCTGCAGGCAGAAGATGCATGGCAGACTCTGGCTGCTTGCTATGAGCTTACGGCCGCCTTAGATTCTCCCGATCCGACAAAGTTCATCTCTCACCTCCCGATCCAGCAGGACGGAACCTGTAACGGACTGCAGCATTATGCTGCGCTCGGGGGCGACAAAGCGGGAGCTGCACAAGTAAACCTTGAGCCTAGCGACCGACCGGCTGATGTCTATACAGCAGTCGCTGAAGCCGTCAAAGCAGAGGTGGAGAAAGAAGCAAAGGAAGGCAATCCTATCGCGCAGAAATTGCATGGTCGCATCACGAGGAAGTGCGTCAAGCAGCCCGTCATGACTAACGTGTACGGAGTCACCTTCTTCGGAGCACGAGCTCAGGTCCGCAAGCAACTCGAAGTGCTCTTTCCTGAAGTTAAGCAATACGACACTGTCAACCTTGGAAACATGTCGCATTACATCGCGCTGAAGATTTTCAAGTCGCTGGGAGAAATGTTTGCTGGAGCACAAGCCATTCAAAATTGGCTGGGCCAGTGTGCAGACAGAATATCAACATGCCTCACAGCGGAGCAAGTAGAGGAATTGAAAGGGCAAACGAAGAAGGTGGCTCGCGCCAAGAAGGCGAAGACAGTAAAGAAGGCTGGAAAGAAGGGAGCAAAGAACGTCGAGCAACCAGAAGAGAGCGAAGAAGGCGTTGTTCTCGCTGACGCAGTCAAGACACCCAAGATCGCGTCGTCCAAGCAGAAGAAGTCGGAGAGAGGTAAGGACGAACACGCGTTGTCCAAGCCCCTCTTCAGATCCACCGTCGTCTGGACCACACCGCTCCGACTACCAGTAGTCCAGCCATATCGATCAGCGAAGTCGAAGGTGGTGGTCACCAGCATGCAATCAATCGCTTTGCAAGATCCGCAAGTCTGGGACCCTGTCAGTCGACGAAAGCAACTCCAAGCTTTTCCTCCCAACTTCATTCACTCGCTGGATGCAACTCATATGCTGCTAAGTGCACTTGCATGCGATCAGGAAAACATGACGTTCGCAAGTATTCACGACTCGTTCTGGACGCACGCCTGCGACGTCAACCGACTCAGCGAAGTTCTCCGTGATGCTTTCATCGCCATGCACGGAGAGGACATCATCGGCCGTCTCCGTGAAGAGTTCGAAACCAGATACAAAGGCTGTATGTACATGGCCACAGTCCTCGCAGACAGTCCGATCGGACAGCGCATCACTGCGCGACGATTAGAACTCAAGTCAGAAGCCAAAGAACGCAACGACGAAACCATGCCGAGCGAACTAGGCCTCGAAGCAGAACGTATGCGTCTCCTAAACAGCGAGGACCCCGCCGAGAACGCCAAAGGCGAAGCAATGATCACCCCTGGCAGCATTGTCCTCGCAGAATCTGACACCACCGCATTCGCGGCCGCAACCGAGCTCGCCGGACAAAAGTTGGGCGAGATGCCTGTCAATCCCCTTGAGGTTGAGGCTTCGGCAGAGATGGATGCCGCTGTACTTGATGATGCTGCAGATCAGGATCTCGATGCTACTGCTGATGCAGCATCAGGGGAGAATAACAGTGAAGATTCGGATACGACGGCCAAGACTGCGAGTGATACGAAAAAGGCGAAGACTCCGAAGAAAATTCCGCGGAAACTGTATGTGTGGCTTCCGTTGACCATGCCTGAAGTCCCTGCCAAGGGAGACTTTGATGTTACGAGATTGAGGGAGTCGAGGTACTTCTTCCATTGATCAAAAAGGAGGAGAAATGTTGCTCGGACTGAGCTGATTCTGAGATTTGTGTATTAATGCGACGTTTTGGCGGCATAGCGACTGGTGTTGGTGGCAACTATGGTGGATTTGATACATGTAGAAAGCGATACCACCATCACCACTTCGGAAGATGGATGTAAATTAGATGTACTTAGCACTGTAAGAAGCGATCTTTGTCCCTTGCTTGATAGACATGCAGCACATTCGTGTTTCTACAAATGCTCGAAAATTGAGTGGCTCGGGGTGGATGAGCGCCGATTTTCGTGTTCGTTGCGCCTGCGATATCGGTGGTGCGCGAGCACTGATAATATCAGGAGACATGGCAGCCTCTTGTCGCACCAAGTCGCGGACTTCTCAGCGAACGTACAGCTTGTGCACGATCGGTGGAGTCTGGACATCTCTGTTTGCAGCCGTCATCGTGTATGACTGTTCAGTCGAGATCAAGCCCCGATCTTCTTAATCCAGAAGGCGGCCATTCCTGTCAGCAGGCGTCAACTTTCATACGGACTTACAGCCATTGAAACATTCTCAGCCAAGCCCTAATCATGGTGTGCTGGAAGTCGAAGATTATCCGTACGAGTCGTCCAGAAAGCGCTTTGGTAGATGGAAGGTGAGAATCGGTTGACCGGAACATCGTGGCGCAATTCTCTGTTTCAGTGGGTTCTTCTTCGGAGATCAGAAATGACTCTGCCGGCAAGCCGATGTCGATAGATTGATGTGATATTTGCGGGAAGGATCAGAGTGCATGATGGTCTCTCAATGATCATGTTTTGCAGATGTCACATGCCATGATATGTAGCCCAGTAATGTGTCAACGTCTTCGGACTGCTTCAGGTCCAATGCATGTCACATGCAACATACTACTCTCAATGCGAAGTGCGAAGTGATGCCAGATCTAGGTACTGCAAAGTGACTTCGATACAGGAAGTGGTGCACGTGAAGACATTCGGCGGAGCTGGAGATATCCGAGTGCGTCGGCGTAAGTTTCGTCATAAGAACCTTTGGTAGTCGGCGACCGTGATGGAGTCGGTCGCCCTCAGGCAGATCGGACGCTCATCTGCGCGAATCGAAGACGGCGGCAGTGTCAACCAATGATCATGGAGTGTAAAGCCGCCTGTCATTCTCTGCAATAAAGTGTGATGTGAGACTCCATGTTCCGGCTACATGGTGGCAGTTCTTCGGCGGTTGCGCTTGCTGTGGTTGACAAGATGTAAACCAGGCTGCTGTGATACTCCGGGCGGTGGACTGGCACACCCTCCTGTCAGTGATACTGCGAAAGGATGAGCATGGCGTCTAGTATAGGCAGTCGTGCAATATCAGCAGACCGAGAGCACGGTAACATGACACGATCTCTTCAGCGAAGATGCTTGTTCTCCGCAGACTTGAAACCCGCGGACATCGGGAAATTCCTGGCCGTCGGTAGAATCAGCGATTCGATGATCCCAAGCAACAGGGACCAGGTGCTTTCCACGAGCAGCAGGTGGCGGTTCTGATGATGTTCCAGTATCCGAAGACATGGGTTATTTCTTATCGACAGCCCTTGAGCCTGAGGTTGTATTTGAGAATACCCTCGCAATGCCTCGGTCAGAGTCAATTGTTGCGGTGAAGGGAGTCGCGAACAACCAGGTCGCGATAATGAGAGGCGACCGGGATGAAGAGCGTAGAATAGCACGCCACGAAAGGGGACGGGTGTAGGAGAAGGCGCGGAGTGGTGCACACAAATGCAGTGGTGTGCGTAGGCGAAGAGCAGCGGGCGACAGCAGACAGAAACAGAAACGAATGGTGCTTGACTCGCGGGCGTGTGCATAAAAAGTGGATGAAAGGTGTTCCTCGGGGCCTTGTTTTGGGCGTGGGTCGTGCGCTGCAGAGACTTTTGGCCTGAGCTCCCTTCGCGTTGGCTTTGGCGTCCCGAGTGAGCGGGTCTCAGCAAAGGTTCGCTGGCTGCCGGCATTCCCACGAATCTACGCAGCGGAGTCCAATCTCACACGCACAAGTCCAGTCAGTTCCAAGCGGCACACACGCAGAAGCCAAAGCCAAACGTGAACGTGGATGCAAGCACAAGCGTGGAAGTGAGAGCTGAGGTGAAGAAGGTCGCCCGTCCTCCTGCCCAACAAAACCCGCCAGTCCGGTCGTAGTGACGCTGCCAAACCAGACCCTCTGCCTCAAGACTCGCTCACTGGCTGCATCTGCTTTCATCTGGTGCGGGTGCGAGCGAACACTGCCATAATCTGGTGCGAACTGCGCGAGCTGCCCGTGTTTTCGCCTGTCGATCAGGACGTCGGCCGGAGCTTGCACTCTGCACAGCGACTGAAGTGTGAGATGGCACATTAACGGAAGCCGATCTTGCACGAATGCGTTCCAGCAGCCGGAGAGGATCAAGACCTTCAGATCACCAGCTCCACACCCCGAATAGCAACCTCCAGCCAAGCACGTCGCCGGCGGCGTCTTGCTCTTGAGCCTCACCCAGATTGAGACCTCACTTCTTACACCAACACTGTCATGGCCGAGGACATAACCCGGTCGAGTACCAACGATAGAGAACGGAGACGGGGGAGTCTTGCACGGGCCTTCGATAAGGTCAGGGCTGCTATGAAGCGACGGAGCAGCAGCGTGCGGAGTGAGCAGTCTCCCAAGCCCAGAGATACGACTGCGCGGGAGACTGCGGTGAAGGCCATTGAAACAACAAGCCCCTCTCGTACTGCCTCAGTCGCCCAGGAAGCCACGAACGACGATGCGATACTCCCACCTGCAACGACCGGAGCCACAGAATTGACGCCCGGGACGATCGCAGTAGACGACAGGATTGAGGTGGATGATTCGGAAGAAGGCGACACAGACGAGCCGCTTCTTCCTTTGCCACTCCCATCTGGGAGGAGGAGTCTGACAGCGGAGAAGGCGAGAGAGCTATTCGCCCAGCACGGCCTCCAATACGAAGCTCGCAGTAAACGACCCATGCAGGAACCACCGATGAAGATACGGCGTGTAGAGAAGCCGATCAGGTTGAGGGTGCATTGGACATGCCATCAATGCAGCAAGCAGTTTGGGATGGAACGGATATGTGTCGAGTGTGGGCACCATAGATGTTCGGAATGTTCGCGACATCCGCCGAAGAAGGTGCGGGAGCTAGTAGACAGCACGAGACTGGCATTTGAGCAGGAGTCCATGCAGAGGAGAGAGCCAGTCACTCCAGAGCAGGATGCTGAAGCACATGCTGGACCAGCACCGCCAGAGACCCCATCACCGGAGACCAGGTCGCCCATACAGTTGACTGCCCCCCTGGAGCTAGATGAGGGTAACGATGCAGATGGTGACGCCGACATCCGAGACTTTGACTTCACCATGTATGCAAGACCGCGCGGAGGGATCCAGACAGTAATCAAACCGAAAGCTCAATTGGGACGAAGAATATGTCACAAATGCGAGACCGACCTACAACCATCAACGCGGAATGAATGTCAAAGTTGCGGTCATCTGAAATGCAGTCAATGTCCACGATTGCCTCAGAAGTCGCGAAAGCACGGCAAGAGCGCTCAGCACGGGGAGGAGCAATCTGAGGAGGAAGAAGTGCCCATGGTCAAAGCAGTGCAACGAGTTTACCGAAAACCTCGACAACGAGTGCGATACACTTGCGAGCACTGCGACTCATTATTCCTTGAGAGGAGTCGATGTCAGGGATGTGGGCATGAGCGCTGCACCAATTGCCACAGAGAACCGTAAGTTGATAGCCTCCATCTTCCCTTCGAAGAAGTACACTAATCATGACTCCTACAGTCCCAAGCGCGCTCCAACACGACATGATCCCGAAATTCTACGAGCTGTTGCAGACAGGCTGGCCGCTTACGGAGCAACTCTACAACAATCTCCTGGAGTCACCGTTGGCGGAGCCTGAATAATCTTGACGACCCAAAATTCATTCTTACCGCGATGTTCTTAACGACACTTATGTTCTGCATTCTTGACGATACCATTTTGACCTTCTTGTTCAGCATTGGGGGATTTACGCTAGACAGAAGGCCGGGGTGGCAGCAGATTGATACCTGCACGAATGGCTTACGAGATCAATCACTCTCAATGTATGCTCAGTCTTGCCTTGGAGCAGAGTGATGGAGGATCAATTGCTTAGCGGGGTGGCAAATCATTCATACCAACCTACCGTAGTGTGTATACACATGATCGATACCAACGCGCAGTATTCTGCCGCTTTCCTCGTGGTCGCCACATTCCAGAACATCGGGAAAATATTCATGCCAGTTGCAGTGCAGTACATGCTACATACCTATCGCTGATTTTCACCAAAACAGAATTCACGGCAAACACAGATGCATGGAAGGTCTTTTGCCCTACATACTCATCCACGGTTCTGTTTGTCGGTGCCGGCCTCGTGAAACCTGTCGCTGAAATTTCCTTATTGCAAGATTTCCATGGCTCTCTGTCTCGTCTCCCAGGAGTTGCTGCGTGGACCACGGCTCTGCTGTCGGTGCCGATGCGCACAAGTGCAAGGAGTTGTGGAGCTTTAGTGGTGCCATTGGACCACTCTCTGCGCGCTGCATTCCAGTGTACCGACGCTGTGGACCTGACAACTCATTTGTGCGACAGTTCCAAACGCGCGAGACTGCGGAGGTGAGACCTGTTGTGGAATTCCCTTCAAGCAGGCTGGTTCCGGTGTTCGCTTGATCAACTCACCGTTTGTTCTCCTTTCCTGGGATGGGAAGAAAGAGAGGTACGGGTCTGTGTACACGAGTGACGGCGGAGATGTCTGCTGCAGGGCTTGTGCGTGTACCTTTTCTCCTCTTCTATGTATGATGCAGTGGTATATACATACTTCTCTACTATCGAAAGCGAATATACGCCACTACAATGTCTTTCACAGCAATTCTAGCCGCGACTTGCTCATATAGCGTGATTCTTGTTCTTTTTAGCCCAAGCCTCTCGTGCGCTCTACTGTAGGGAAGACCACGCCGTGGCTGCCCGCACGTGTAAACGACCACGACCTGGTCGACGAGCCGGCGACAGCCAAAAGGATTGTGGCATGTCTTGAGGCGTCCATCGGTTGTCCTCAAACATACGGGCCTCAAGCCACTTTTGGGAGCTCCGGCGAATCATCACTGTTAGCTTTATGAACCTGCAGGTTAGCGATGTGCGCGGTGTATGCCGGCAAGGCGGCAGAGCGAGCTAGATGTCAGCGATCATGAAGCTGATATGTTCGCTTCGCTGGCGAGGAACTTCAGACTTTCATTTTGGTCTTAGACCGTCCCGGAGACGGCAGCCGGTCCGAGATGGTGCATGATGTCAATGCTTTTTGGTGGAGTTCTTCTGGATCCTCTGCTTCGGAGAAGGATTTCCAGCTTCTGGGTACTTTTTATGCACGTTTGGCATAAGTTTTCAACATGACTCGGGTTGCTGGACCCAGCGCCTAAGGTCCTGAAACATATATGGAACCTGCGTCGTTTCTTCCCAGGAACTTGGCTGCGAACGAGTCGTCGTTTGGTGCTGACATGATGCAGAGCCTCGAACGTCTGGGCTGAACTCTCAGTTGCGAAAATTGCCAGGCCTGTCCATGATTATTGCTTTGGGCACTTGGGAATTTCCTCCTGGCTAACGCGACTGCCTCTCCGGAACGCATTTCCTGCTCCCGCGGTTGACGCTCAAGCACGGCCTAGAAAGACATGTGCATCAGGGGCAAACAGACGATGCGAACTGTCTCGGACTGCTTATACGAGTTGGGTGAGGTTCAAGACAGTGTCTATCCGGTCTATTGGGACCACCTTCGAGATTGAGGGCGACTTCCGTGGTACCCCGTGGGCAGCACCCCAGCATATTTGGGCAGCGATGCCTATACTCTATCCCAACGCCGCGGTTTCAACTGGGGAAATAGATGTGTTTCCCGTCGCGTTGGGATTTCAGGGTGAAGTGAAGAAGTCAATTCCACGTTGACACGGCAGATTTTGGAAGGTTCGATGTCATGACAAAGGTTCGGTGAGGATGGGACGGTCTGTGAAGAAAAGCATCAGGGCTTGTGCGGACGCGCTCGTCCCGACTCATGAGCGCTGACTTCATTTGGTTACGACTGGGAACCGAGAAATTCGTTGGCTTTCAGGAACATTGTCAACCGCGAGTCGGGACCAGATCCGCCTGAAGACAACGAGGCCTGTGAGTGCTTCCGCCCTCACCGCTACTCTCATGCTGCAAGACACCATGACACCACATGCGCAGCGGACTCCTTGGTGAGCTTGCTGGCTTACTCTCAGAGGCAAGCGGATGGCATCCTGTCGAACGGAGCATTTTCTGCCGCTCCCAGAAACAACCAGAGACTGCGAACGTCGCTCCTCATCCTGAGGACCCAACACTCCTTCGTATCAACTCGTACCGAGCGAGCCTCGAGCATTCCGACGGAAGTAGAGACTTACCCTCATACTCGGAGTTGTCCCACAAGATGGCGAAGTCTGCCGCGCTAAGAAGTTGCAGGTTCCATGGAGAAGTGCATGACCTTAAGCATCTGGTCGATCGTCAATGCTCGATTGCTTCGACATTACCACTCTCGAGCTGCAACCTTGGAGGAAGCCTTTCATCTGCCCTAAGCTATCATGGCATCCAGTTCGATTGCTATCCAACCTTGCGCGTTAGGTGGTCAAGCTCTGCACTTTACTGCCCGAGTGACCCGTGCTGAGAATGTTTCTTCGAAATGCTGCCCAAGCAGACTGTGAGCGGCCGACGCACTGACTAAGGTTTATAGGTCAATGGATGTCTTCATCCACTTCTGTTAAGTGCGCGTTCGTACGAACGAAGCGAGTAGGTAATCGCAATCGAACCATGTATACGAGCTTCAAGCTTGAGTACAGAACATGGCGTACTTGCATTAGCAATCATGGCGGCACTGATGAAAGCTAGGTCAACCGGAATGGCATACATGTCTGTGTAAGAGCAGACTGGATCCACGACATCATCTAACACAAATACGAGATCGTAAACATCTCTGAGAGCACACTGACGAAGCCTTGGTCCTGATATACCTATATTTTATCGTTCATTATCGACCAGGAAGGCAGTCATAACTGACTGAAATCAATGGTAATGACCACCAACATGAGAAGACTTCACAAGACCACGCCAAAGAAGATCAACTCTGTCGGAGCCAGAACAAAAAGCAGACCAATCGCCCTCGGCTCAACAGTTGGTCAACCGAAGTCCATACGCACGGCCTTTGTGTTCGTGCGCTTGAAGACACCGTTTCAGCATGCTCGAGCGTCAATTCTGCACCGACGACTTATCGATCGCTTTTACCATTGTGCCGAGAATGATCGTTGGGAGCGTCTGACGCAGACATCGTATGTAGACCCTAGGGGCTGATCAGATGCTGCAATCAGTGATACGTTGTCTTAAGCCTGGGTGGAGAGAGATTGTGAGGGGAGATGCCTCACTCTTGAGCTTACTTCAAGCTTGCGAACAGCCTGTCACGTTCGATTACACCTTCATCATGAGGCCGACGACGACACAGACATGGTCGCACTTCGCTGTGAAATCGTTCATGGTCAGAAACTTTGCGGTGGATGCTGCTGAATTGTCGGGACTGGAGTATCATTCAGGACGAGCTTTTATTTCCACTCATCACGCGTATGCAAAGTGTATCATATTCTCGCAACTTTGACATATCCATGTCTGACTCGCTGCTCGAGTTTGGCATTTTAGGTGGAATGGTGGCATCAACAAACGTGAGGATAGGTGTGTGTTTCCAAACAGGCCAAAAATTCAAGCTTCAAAACTGTTCTTGCTCACGGCAACGGTACACATTTCATTTTCGAGCGCAAGACTCGGTCAACATAATCATATCACTGGGCGAACCCTCATGTACCAATCCGAGCACGATTGGAGAAGATTGGTAACGTCGCTGTCGTGGACAACCCTAACCCTAACGATGCACCTGATCGCCAAGGACTGTGGAAACGAGCAGTGTCTGCGCCAAAAAGTCCTAGCCTCCTCCTCTTCTCCTCACTCAAAACGTGAGCTCACTGACACTCCCCAAAACATCTCTAGTCAACTCGTTCACCGCGCCAGCAAGTTCCTGCGAATCATATTCGAGGCTCCGTGGATTCGGTGCCGGAGCTGAGTTATGTCGTCCAATGTGACTGGGTGTGGGCGCATTATTGCGAATGTAGCTCGGTGTTGGAGCATTGTTCCGGACGTAGCTTGGGGTAGGTGCATCAAAGTCGACAGTCGTGGCATCTTGATCGAGAATGGTCTCGTCTTGAGTTGGAATGACAGTTTTTTGTGCTTGTGCGAGAGGAGCAGCGAAGCTTAGCTCGTGATCGTCTTCATGAAGGTTCTGATCGTGGCACGAAGGTTGGCGACCATCCATGACGAAGTTGTGAGACTGCACATGCTGTTTTGGCCGAGCTGCAGTCTCCGCCAAAGACAAGTTCGAGCGGCGGTCGTCTGTTCCATCCAAGTCCGAAGTGTCACGCGCACGTGGGCAAAAGCTGAGAGAGTCAATACCTTTGGCGATGGATTTTTGCGATTTTGTGCTTTCGGCGAAAGACTGCGCCGGCGCTGTGGATGCGCTGGACAAATGAATCGAGGAGAGCTCACCCGCGAAAGAGAAGGTGGCTGAGGAAGCGATCTTGCCACTAGGCTTCGGAGCAGTAAACGACAGGTATTGCTGCTTGTCACAGGTTTCTGGAACCAATGCTGTAGACGGGGCTGGCTGCGAAGATGGCTTCGTTGCGAACTCCTTGGCAGGAGATTCTGCAAAGCTCATCGAGTATCGTAGACTGCTCCTACGTCTTACATCTTTACCAAGTGACTCAACAGAGTCAGTGGCGATTTTTGCAGAGTCCCTATCCTTGCCTTTTGTCACCGTCGGGGACTGAAACGCTTCCAGACTGCTCCGCTTGCCGGGCTCTCTTGGCTTTTTGACGCTTGACCACCCATGCCACTCATTGATGAGAGCTTGGGTGCTCGGCATTGGCATACGCTCTTGTGATAGTGCGCCGAGCGGTCTTCGTGCAGTCTTGACAGCATTAGGCAAGACCCCAGGCGTGGACTTGTCTCCAAGATAGAGTTCTGAGTTGGTCTTGTCCGGCGAGGTGAACAGGTCATGATGTGCCTGATCGAGCATTGCTTGAGTGCCAGGTAACACTAATGGCAGCTCAGCCATGGGAACTGGTTGTGGACGCTTTGTTGATGCATCGTTCCGCCTTTCATCTAATTGCACATCGTACTGCTGTGAGTGTGCATTTTCCTCATTCTCGACCTCTACAGGCGGTAGCTCTCGCCGCTGAGAGCCTGGCTCCGACTGTGAAGAAGGATCATCGGCTGCCCTGCTGATCTCTGCGCCCAGCGCCTGCATCTCGTTCCGAAGCGAGCTTCTGAGTGTAGAACGACGACCGTTGGTGGTGTCCTTGGGCAGCATAGTATTCAGGTGCTCATTGACCAAAGGTGTGTGCGGGTCCTGCTTTGCGGCCTGACTATCCTCGGAGGGGAACTGCATCGCCCGTCTTGGTGTGACTGATGGAAGATGTGTATGCTCCAAAGGTGGGATTGTCGCTTCTTGTTCTGTCACGTCGCCCTTGGCAGATCGAGTTGCTCTTTTCCGGAACACGAAAGGCGATGAGTTTTTTCCTCCAGCTGACTCAGTGTACTCGAAGCGCTGGACTCTTATGCCACGGCGCTGCTCAGCAGAGAGCTCACCGATCTCTT
Organism: Pseudocercospora pini-densiflorae CBS 125139; assembly: GCA_000504365.2. NCBI lineage: Eukaryota > Fungi > Ascomycota > Dothideomycetes > Mycosphaerellales > Mycosphaerellaceae > Pseudocercospora > Pseudocercospora pini-densiflorae. The sequence continues at coordinate 34,039 of AWYD02003475.1, read as the reverse complement.
CAGCAGCCTTCTGCGATTGTGAAGGTGCAGTTCGCCTCCTGTTTGACCTGCGTCTGGGTTGAATATCAGTCGTGGTAGGTGTATTGCCGGCAGATTTTGTCGATCTGCCTTTCGTCTTCTTTACGGCATTGCTTTGTACAGAGCTCTGTATGGACTCTCGTATCATGGAGGGCACAGTCTCGGATCCCACGAGTGGCAACGATTGTTCTGCTGTGCATTGTGCTTCCTGGACAAGCTTTGCATCGTTCATAGATGTCCAGGACGCTCGAGGCTTGGCTAAGATGCCCTCACGGATGAAGAGCTGCGTCTGACTTTCACTTTCCAGCTGGCTCTCTCGAGCCTTGAAGACTGGTTTCGCATCGTCCTCTGCCTCTTCCGGTGCTGTCTCAAAATTCCCACCAGACTCTGTTGGACCGGTGTCACCTTCAGCTATTGCACTAAGATTGGGATGGCCAGCCTCTTGTCCGGCACCGCGAGGTACTGAGGTGAATGACGACCGCCGTTCTGTGGATGGTTGCCCGCTCGCTTCTGTGAAAAGGCTTGGTTGTGAGCCTGCATCACGCCCAGGAGTACGTCTTGTATCTGCGCGAGTTCGAACCTGCTGAGAGGCCATGCTGAATGATGACAGACCGAGCTCATCCTTGCTACAGTCCTCATCCACGCCCTTCTTAGGCGGCTGGAATGCACCAGTTCGCAACCACTTTGAGCTTGTCCATGCTGGGGTCGGTGATGGGCCGCAGTCAGAGAAGCTAGTTGTGTCTTCCTCAGTCGAGGCTGTCGATATTGGACGAGACTGCGTCTCCTCAACCAGCTTCCTAGGGCATGACTGAGGTTGCGACTCGGCAATTTCTGGTATCGATTGTCGCAGCTTGCGCGCACGAAGTTCTGCTGCTCTCCGAAGAGCATCCTCGCTGGGATCGAGCGCAATCTTGATGAGTCGGCGACTTCTCCTACGCTGACAGCTGGACTGAGCCTGTACCTCAGCTACTGTCTCTTCGTATGCGATGTCCAAGATGCCGCTGTTGTCGAGAATTGTCGTTGGATCTGCGATGGGCTCGCCGTCCTTATTATTTGCCTTTATTATTTCCCACAGGTCAGGCAAGACGTCATCTGAGTCTGCAAGGGACTCGTCTCCAATTTCGGCAAGAGCTCTCTTAGCATCCTTGGGCCTTGCAAACGAGTAGCTGAATGCATCGTTAAAAGAGTGCGGATCCAGTCTGGCTGAAGTCACTTCCAAGTCAAACCCATTCAGAAACTCGTCCGCCAAAAGCTCGATCTTCCTCCTCTTTGCTACTCGCTCAGACAGTGCCCAATCATCCTCTGAGTCGGAGCATAGCAATTCTTCGTTGCCAGTAGCATAGTCCTCGACTTTGATATCTCGAAACAGCTCGGTGTTCTGAAAATCAGAAGCACAATTCCAAGCGTAGCCGCGTGGCCTGTGAGTCCGGATCATCGTATGCGACCATATCCAGTGTCCGGCATTGACAGTCAATCAATGTTGTCGTCTTTACAAGTGGCAAACGGTATGCTTTGATGCGTGATGGAGTTCGAGGCAGCAAGGGTCCGTTGCTAAGGGACCCATCAGGAAGGAAGTCTGTTTTGATTGCCAAGACGCGTTCTGCGCCGGGCTCGACGCCGACGACTAGAATCACTGGAACTAGATCTCAAGTCGATCGCGGAAGGGAAAGCGCACTGTACATTGACGATACAGCATGAATTAGATGTTTGGGTAGTATGCGGCATGAGCTTTACTAGCAACTTGTCAATTACCAGCGCACTATCAACACACAAGAATCCCGACATCACAACAACGCGTCTCCCAGCACTCACATGAAGGATCGACAATAATGAGCAACATCGCGCCGTGGCTGCAAGGTCTCGACGAAGCCTGGGAAATTCCAGCATCAGTACAGGCGCAGAACACCAACAATATCTCCTCTGCCACACACGATGCGCACTCGATCCGCACCGGCTCTACGCGAATTCACCGGCAATTGGCCCAGAAGACGACATCGCAGACATCAACACAGAAGCGTCGACATCCACTTGCGACTCTGACCAGCAGTGGCAGCAATTCAATTCGGCGGCAGCGACAGTCTAGCAAATTGACGGCTTCGCGATCCTTCTCCGGTACAAGCGAAGATTCAGTGCTTCAGTATGCTGGCACTGTGGCCCAGCGGTCGAAAAGCGCATCGCCCACCAAAAAGCAAGAGACCTTGGAGTGGAAGCGAAGGCTGCTGAGGGGTCAGGTTGGATATGGCGATCAGACGGATCTGTTTGGCGCCAATGGCCTGGAGAACATCTTCGCACAAAAGCCGGAGCCTGAGGCCAAGCCCAAGGTCAGAAGTAGCATGAGCTGGCTGAACAACTCCTCTTTCGCCGACATGCCGTCTAGTCCACCGCTATGGAAGCGACCTGGAGATTATGACGAAGAGCAGGATGCATCGGAAGAGAGGCTGACTGCGGTGGCGGAGGAAATGGAGAGCCAGCAACAGGATCAAAGCGAGCTGGACGGAGACAGCTTTCGCAGCAATCCCTTCGCTCTCGACGAGTCAGATGCACCTGTCATTCAGGACAGCTTCCAAGAGGAGAGCGCCATTGTCAGCCCGGAACGACTGGAACCTACCGAGCATAATATGGTCGGTAACAGGACTGTCAGCGGGCAGACTGAATGCGAGGATTTTAGCCCAGTATTCATTTCAAAGCACACCACAATGGATGGCAAGACCGACTACAAGGCATTCGATTCTCATTACATCAAGAAATTTCAGAACATGGAACTGCGACGGCCGAGCCAGGACAACAGTGAAGAAGACACTCCCTGCCCGGACGAGGTCAGTCAGGCCCAGGACGACTCTGCTTTCACCGACGGGCCCGAGAGCGACTTGCTGCAGGTACCAAATGCAGCTCCAGACCTCTCGCTCTCTGAGAATCTGCCAACGGGCACGCCGCCTTCTGTTGCAAACCTAGGCGGAAACGTGCAGTTTCGGCGAGGAGGCTACTCTGCACAAGGGTCATGGAAGGAGAGGCCGTTGAGCGCATCGCAGTCGAGTGCCGAGCCTGCGCACGTGCGAGATGCTAGTGGTCTTCTTTCACCGATCCCCTCTTCTGGACCAAATAAAAATGCTCGCCTATCGCCCAATCCGCCCAGTACTCCTGTTCAGCAGCATGAGCCTTCCGAGCCAAAGTCGAAATCATCAGGCAGCCCACTGAAGTTATTCGGCCCACATGACACTTTCACCAGCAATCGACTTCTCCGACGAATGAGCCAACTGGACCCAGATCTGTCCTCATTAAGCGAACAGGATGAGGCAGATCAAGGGCGCGAGAAGCTCCCAGCCGAGCGAAAGGTGTCCAGCGCCTCGTTTGGAAGCGGGAGCTTGAGCCATCACAAGTTCAACGCTGAGATCACCATAACGAGTGCCTCAGACTCGGACAAGCAGAACAGCGATCGCTCGCCAGGCTCAGACATTCCTCCGCCAGGCGCCAGATCGCCAGTGATCTTTAACTTGAGCACATCTCCGATCGTGAAGGAGAACACTTTCAAGCTCAAGCGTCGGAGAAGCGCTCTCACTTCGGCGGGTTCGACTATGAATGCCACTTCCAAGAAGAAAGAGCACCTGCAGCCGACAGTGGAAGACGCTACTGACTTAAGCAAGGCTTTTGAGCAGCCATCAGAGATTAGTGTTGCAGCCGGCAAGAGACCACGCAACTCACCCTACAAAGCACCGACTCCGAAACGGCGAAGAACACTGCATGCTTCAGAGTTGGAAGCTGGAACCGCAGAGATGAATCGATCTTATCACGATAGTTTGCAAGATGCTCTCGCCGCCAGCAAAGTCGCATCGAATAAAATCGAACAGCTGCAAGATGCCCTTCGACCACGAAATCCAACGCCTAGTCAGCGAAGACGGGAACAAATCGAGGCGGAAATTCGTGAGACTGCCGAGCAATTCGTCGCTGAGGAACCCGAGAGACTGGAGGCGGTCATGGAGCAGATAGAGTCCTCCATGGCAACTGCCAGTCCCCCCTCTATGCACCAACAAGCACGCACTGTCGCCAACGAAGTAGCCAAGTTTAGTTTACGGGTCCAGAAGGCTTCGGGCGACATGACTGAACGTAAACGGTCGGTGACGACTCAGGACTTCTTCAATGAGGCTGTTATGGTGATGCGCCTGATCCGAGAAAAGGCTGGACGTCAAAGTGGACTCGGCAGCGTTGCCGAAAGTGACCAGGAGGGCAACAGTGGATTTGAGGGTAGTAACCCAGACCCATCTGCATTGCGCATCTCCCGGCCACCTTCTCGAGAAATTGCCAGCGGCTGGAGATCACGCAACTCGGAGCACACGGACGCGAGAGTGGTGAGCCACTTGCGTAAGTTTCAAGAAAAAGACGACACCGAGTTCATAGCCCAGTCTGTCGCATCTCTCCATATGGACGACGAAGCCGCGGATGAGGTGGATGAGGATGCTTTCGACGACTTCGAAGACAGCATCGTTGCAGTCGATGAGCATTCCAATATTCGCATCAGAGGCCCAATGCCTGAGTTCCAGCAACAGGACGACGACTCGCGGCCAACTTCGCAACGCTCCAACCAGACGCAGTCCACACAGCACTCCAGCGCGACTTCCACCGGTCGTACCCTCCATACCACTAGCACGCGCAAGTCCGAGAATGTCGGTACGTTAGCACCTGATGCCGTGGCACATCTTATTGGTGAGCAGGTCGGCAGCATGTACTTTGACAAGAACAGACAACAGTGGGTGAAGTCCAAGAGCCCGGAGAAGAGAAAGTCCTATGGAAGCTTTCTTGAGCCGCCTAGCAATATCACAAGCGACGATGATCCATTTCGAGAAATCTCTGACTTGCCAGTCGATGAACGGAAGGAAGAAGAAATTCGCAAGACAAGTAGCCAAGGTAGAAGGGTCAGCGTCCTGCCTGGCGATGGGGCAGTGTCTGTGCCAGAAGTCCACGACTTTGCGGAAGAAGAGCAAATCGAGACCAGGACAACATCTCAAGAGACTGTCCTTGCTCGCACTGTTACCAGCGACAGTCACAAATCGCGTCATACGTACTCCAGCTCCGATCCTTCTCGATGTACGAACACGGCTTTCGGTTCCAGTCAGCAGCAGATTATCGAGACGCGCGCCACATCATGGGGTGACGATGATTTGCAAAGGCTTGCAGCTCAAGGAAAAGCGAGACATCAACCTCTGGCATATGCTGCTGCTCAAGCTGCACTTCAGCAACGCAGCCAAGGAAGCACGCTTGCCAGACCTCAGTCTGCGGATACGCAGAAGAGCTTCTTTCCACCTCAAGAGACCATCACGGAGGAGCGAGAGTCGATGCTAGAGGATGATGAAGAGGACATCGGCGACGAGACTCTTGAAGAGGTCAATGGCAACAGTATGGAAACAGTTGCTCTTCCCGAAGACACGGAGAACGTGCACGAGCTTCGCGAGCACATCGAGTCGCCCAAAATACGCAAAATTTCCGCCAGAACCACTGTCGACTCTGGACAGCGCAATACCACAACTCGCTCGACTCGCAAGGTGTCCCTTCGGAGGAAAACTTTGACGAGCCGCTTTACGCAGCAAGACGAACTCGAGGAGAGCGAGCTCTCATTCGTAGCGCCGCTGCCAGGAGACCGCATTATGAGTGTGTCACTCAGCGTTTCTCGACCTCTGAGCAAACGTAAGCCGTACGAGCAGGCCAATGCACTTTTCCCATCGTCGCCAATCAAGTTCGACTCAAACCATATCCTGTCAGACTTGCCGGACTTTACCGTGCACGAAGAGGACCACGAACGTCCGACGGAGCGTGCTCTTGCCAAGCGACTGGCAAAGCATGCTGCTGATGAGGTTAATGACCGGTATGCTCTCACCATCAAGGATCTCGTCAAGACCTTGACCAATGTGAAACAACATGAGCCACACTGGGAGAAGACCAAGCAATTAGATTTGCACGATCAAGGATTGCGGTCTTTGTATGGACTTAACGACTTTTGCGGCGGTTTGCAAGATATGGACGTCTCCGGCAACGATATCTCTTACCTTGAAGGCGCGCCAGGTACTCTGAGAAACCTGATCGCCAAGAACTGTTTATTGAGCAGCCTTACGCCTTGGACGCACTTGATGAATCTGCAATACTTGGACATTTCCGGCAATCAATTGGATAATCTCACTGGGCTAGAGTGTTTGATACACCTTCGAGAACTCCGAGCGGACGACAACAATATCGAAAGCCTAGATGGTGTACTTGGTCTTGACGGCTTGCTCAAGCTCAGAGCGAGAAGAAATAAGCTTCGTGGTCTTGACCTCGACTACAGCCAATGGCAACGACTGGAAGAGTTGGATCTTTGCGACAATGAAATCTGCCATGTTCGCGGCCTGGATAGGCTGGAAAGGCTCCAGACATTGCGGCTGGACGGCAACCACATCACGGTGCCATTTGAGACTGGACATGAGCTACCAAATCTGAAGCACCTTAGCTTGCAGGACTGTGGACTTCGACACTTGAACACAGTCAGCATGCCAGCTTTGCGAAGTCTGCACCTAGATCGAAACTGCCTCACTACTGTCGTTGGCATCGAAGCCTGCGAGCAGCTAGATGTTTTGTCGATCCGCTGCCAGAGACTTCACCAGAAAGGGCAGCGCCTACAAATTTTGGAGCACTCGCTGCATGCTCGAACAGTGAGGCTGTCTGGCAACAATGTGCCTGTGCTAGACCTTCCAGAATCATTGCTCAGCATGCAGCATCTCGAGCTTGCTTCGGCCGGCTTGCAGGAGTTGCCTGATGATTTTGGTCTCAAATTACCCAACCTTGTCACGCTGAACTTGAACTTCAATTCGCTCAAAGATATTCGGCCACTTCTCAATAGTCAAAAGCTGGAAAAGTTGACAGTGTGCGGCAACCGTCTTGAACGACTGCGCAAGAGCGTTGCCACTTTGTCCAAGATCCCAACACTTCGGGAGCTAGATCTTCGAGACAATATCCTTACACAAGGCCTTTATGCTCCGATCACTGCTACGCCTGCCACTACGATTCAGACTAGCGTCGTACGTCGCGACTCAGCCCATAGAGAGGAACAGAACGAGGACGAAACCCGGGAACAAATCGAAGTTGCCAAGTACGTCCTTCCACCTCAATCTTCTCGAGAGATAGACACAACCCACCATGACCGTCTGGACGAGTCAACAAAGCTTCGTCGTAGAGTCTGCCACCTTATGCTTGGTCACTCATGTCCTTCTCTCAGCCTCTTGGATGGTTTGACCTTCGAGAAAAAAGATGCCATGGTCAAGGATCGAATTTGGGATCGCTTGATCGAATTGGGTATCATGAAGAAGAGTGGAAAAGTTGGATTAAGAAATGAGACGCCATAGCATGGTGATTTTTCGCCAGCGAAGAGTGTCGGTGGCAGGGATAGTGATTGGTGTAGACGACTGGATTCGCTTCTTGATTGTTATGATCAAGGTGTCCAGACCAGGACGCTTTTGGAATGGGACGGTACGAGTACTGTTGAGGTCAAAGTCTCTGACGAGAAAGGAGTTTGGTGGCAATGATGGTTGTATTATTGTTTTTGGTTTGAGCATTGGTGTTGGTCAGGGGGAATCATGTTACGAGAGCATGAGTTAATGTATGAACATGATAGAAGAATTGACGGTATTGGGTATGAACAATCACAGACTCCGCGCAACCTGATTCAACCCTTCGCTGAACTCCAAAAAAATCATACGAAAGTCTAGACCGCTTCTATGGGTATAAAATCTTCACGTCTCTATCCTCAAAACGGCGGCGGTGGCCCACCAAAGTGTCCTCCCCAATAGCCTCTCCCAACCTCACTGGTGTTGGAAATGCATCTCGGATTCTCCATATCCTCTTCACCACCCATTGGCCAAATTGGCACGAAACACACCTCATCGACTTCACAACCCCTACATCTTTTCCAAGTCGACCAGCCCAGCCAATCTTTGAGCTCCTGAATCATGGCAATGGCGTCTTCAAGCTTTTCTTGTTCGCTTGCTAAGAGAAATCTCGAGCACAGCGTTGATGTGATCGATAAGATGGCGTGACAAGCTGTGGTCTGAGGACGTTGCAGTTCAGGAAGGTATTGTGTTGCGCACCGGAAAGTTTCGAGTGTGGCGTTGCGTTGACTGTAGTCGATGAATGGTCGTAAAGCGGCTTTCAGTAGTTTTTGGAAGTCGGAAAGGGAGGTGATGGATCCGGAGGTTAGACGCTCGATTCGATCGGAGTAGCGCGATACTACGAGATCGGCGACTGCTTGCCAGTTGGTTGTAGGATCTGTCTTCTGGTTGACGATCATGTCGGTGATCGCGTCCATGACTGGAGCTAAGGCATTTAATTTATTGACAGCACGAGGTAGACCGCGGTCGTTGAAATAGTGTGCTTGAGGGTAGGTGAACAGTGTCACGAATTTTTCGTAGTCTACACGCACGCGATCGCCTCCTATGCCGTCGTAGCGGGAGGCCACGGCCTGGTAGTAATTCAAGGAGGAAATGTCATTGCCGCGACCTGGACCGAAGCCACCACCGCCGCCATGATTTTGTGTTCGAGTGATACGTTCGACTTCTAGATCGTCTTCGAAGGAGCAGAGGATAATCTCGAAGCCCAGTTCCATCCGAAGAAAGCCGTCAACCTTTCCTTGCCATTGATTTTGGGCCATTTCGCAAAGCTTGACAGCGCGGTAGGACTCGTTCATAGGGCCACCAGGGCCGCGCTTTTTGTCGCCTTTCGGGGGTCCAAAGATCTTGGCTCGTGCATGTTTTGGCCTATCTTCCTTAGGAGGTGGGCTTTCATGCAGTAGCACAATGTCCTGTGAATCGAGGGTGCCCAGATCGGATTTCGCAGCGGACTGTCCATCGAGGTATAGAAGGCGGAGATCATGCTTCGCGCGGTAGGTGTGCAGATAACCGGACGACTCCTCCTCCGACGTAGGCTCAAAGTCTCGCAGTGGTTCTTGGTAAGCTTTAGAATCTGCTCTCGCTCTTTGAGCGGCAGTATGAGTGAGAGGACGATCGTCAGGAACATGGCGGGCTTTCAAGTCGTGTTTTGGAGGACCTGGATGCCAAGGTGGATATTCATCGTCAATCTTCTGCGGAGGGTGCCAGCCTTCGCCATCATGATCTGGTGGTCCTCCTCTCCCTGGCGGTGGGCCTCGGCGTGAGCGAGCAAACTGCAGAGCGTGCTCGGGCTCGAATGCCAACCATTCAGTCTCATTGATCCGTTCCGCGCTGTTCGTTCCGTGATAGAGCTGCTGTCCCTTGGGAACTGTGGCCATGAAGAACGACATGCCATTGTGACCTGGACTCAAAGATGAGCCCCATTGCCGCATAGAGCTGTGAATGGCGTTAAAGACATAGTTCGCATTCTCTAGTTTGCGAACTTCCTGATTCGCACTTGCTGCAAGGAAGGCCGAGCTGAAAGCTAAAAGGCTACTCAACGGCGCCATGCTGAATGTCAGTGATCGTGAGAATGATGCATGTGCGAGAAGAAGATCGATGAAGAACGAAATAACACTCGCTACCACGATGAGCTTCGTTGCTGTCGTCGTTGCACAGTGTGGCCCTTATCTCGAATTGGGCATGCTGACGACGCATGCGACCACCTCGCCGGTGTCGAGCCGAAGACGCGCAGACACGCATCAGCCCAAGCTCGGCCGAGATGGAGGAAAATTCGTCGAACATGACCATATGTGCTCCTACCACGTTATGGTCTGATTGTCAAGAGAAGAAGAGGTCGATGAAAGTTGAAAGCGAAAGACACGGCCATCTTCCTTGAGCCCGCTGCCGTGAAGGGCTCATCCGAAAGAACCGATATCAGATCTGATTATTGCGGTCTTGGCAGATTGGGAGCCGCAATCGCGCCCTTCTGACAACAACATCAGCCTCTCTTTCGTTCTCCAGTGCATGGACACTTTTCCTCCGTTCACAAGCATGGGCTCTTGAAATTTTGAGCCGTCATCAATATCTCTTTGAACGTTCCCTGCGTGCAATGAGTTTGAACTAACTGCAAGAAGCAACAGCAGACGGATAGAACGGAAGGTCCTCGCCGTGGTATCGCATGAACAGCATACTGATAGGTTGCTGTGAATCGAAATGGCTCAGAAAGCAACGACTCGAGCACGCCTTTATGCGAGAATGGACTCCATACCCCATGCGTTGGCGTGCTAGTCCGGCGCTGAAGATAAACTTCGAACATCCTTGCTTCGCCCATGACCCTTCTATGGCCTGACCTTGAAAAGGTGTATTCTTAGCATCTCTTGTGCACCTTCGATCATTCAGCGGCCGCGATACTGCGAATCTATGTGAGTATCGAGGACTACCTGAATGGGAAGAAAAAGACAGCTCAGTGTTCTTCACTGTGTATGATCGACATTGGGATAACTCCATGCACCATGATAGGCCAGAGATGCTCCATGAACCACGCAAGCTTGGATGAAATGCATCAATCTGTATCCTGGTGTATCGCGTGCGCGGACCGAGTGGCAACCTTATGGCAACCCAGAAAGCTTTGCGATAAGCATTGAGATCGCTGGGCACTGCACTCACGGTAGTTGAATCCACCTTCTCGATAGAGACCAATTCATACGCGGTGCTGATACGCTCCGCTTCTTCAGATTGGTCTGTCGTCCACCCATTGATTACAAGACTGGCCGATTCTTGGCCGGTTATGCTGCATACACATATCTTGCATCTTCGAATCAGCGCCTCCCAAAGTGTTATAATCAAAAGGTCCTGCGCTGTTTGACCACACTTTGTTAGCACCTGCAACCATGGCTGACTATATCATGGACGAGACCAAGGCAGATTACAAGTCCACAGACTTCGAAAAGCATCCTGATGTACAAGCAGCACCTGTGTACGACGAAGATGAACCTGTCGATTTCGCCGAGAAAGCAGACCTTCGTCGCGGGCTCCATCAAAGGCACATACAGGTATTCAGGATTGCCTTGCTGAACCATCGCTGCAGACTGATAGTGAGTGCAGATGATCGCATTGGCTGGCGCAATTGGAACCGGTCTATTTCTCGGAAGTGGGAAAGCCATCGCACAGGCTGGGCCATTAGGCGCCTTTCTAGGCTACCTATTCGTTGGCATCTTGGTGACAGGACCTGTGTTCTCTGTCGCTGAGATGAGTGCGCTGGTACCGCTCAGTGGAGGCATCATCAGACACGCGGAATATTTCGTCGACCCTGCACTTGGTACGCAGAGCCGAGTTTGTCTCCTCTATCGGTCTCTTCCGCTGATACCCCCTCACAGCATTTGCAAATGGCTGGAACACCATATACTCAACCATGGTCTCTATCCCGGCAGAGATTGTAGCGGCGGCGGTACTGATGGACTTTTGGGTCACTATCAATAATGCTGTGTGGATTGTAAGTCCTCGCAATTCGAGTTTGTCCGATGATACGATGCTAGGCTGACCTTTGCGATTCTCAAAAGACTGTGTTTGGAGTGGCACTTCTCCTGGCCAACATTATACTCGTAAGAATATACGGCGAGCTGGAATTTACATTCGCGATGCTGAAGATCATGCTCATTTTCGGCGTCAACATTATGGCACTAGTGATCGCATGTGGTGGAGGGCCTGATGGCCATGCCTACGGCTTTCAGGTAAGTTCATGCTTGCTCGAGATGAAGTGTTGCCTAACTTTATAAAACCAGTATTGGCGAAACCCTGGTCCATTCGTCCAGTATCTTGGAGTCAGTGGGCCCACGGGCAGGTTCATCGGCTTTTGGACAGTCTTCTCCAATGCTGTATACGCTTATGCTGGTGTTGAGAATGTGTCCCTTGCCGCAGCTGAGACTCGCAGTCCCAGGAGAAACATACCCATTGCAGTATGAATTCAATATCTGATCGACTCATCACATTTCGACTGACATGGTTGCAGGCAAAGCGGATCTTTTGGCGTGTTGGAATCTTTTACGTTCTTTCAATCTTCATGGTAGGACTGATTGTACCCTCTAACGACGAGAATCTCCTGGCATCGACTGGAAATGCTGCGCAATCTCCATTCGTCATTGCAGCATCTCGCGCTGGCATCAAAGTCGTACCCTCTATCATAAATGCCGTCGTTCTGACAAGTGCTTGGTCATCGGGCAATTCTGGACTTTTGGGATCCTCACGAATTCTTTTCGGCATGGCCCATGATGGACGTGCACCGAAATTCTTCAAGCGAACAAGCCGGTTCGGAATTCCGTACGTCGCAGTCGGCTTTCTCTGTATCTTTGCTTGTTTGGGATACATGACTCTCTCAGACAATGCTTCAACTGTGTTTGGCTGGCTGCAAGACTTGGTCTCTGTCTCGACATTAGTCAACTGGACTACCATCTGCGCTGTCTATTTGCGATTCTACTACGGCATGAGAAAGCAAGGAATACGCCGTGATAGACTTCCTTGGAAAGGATTCGGGCAGCCGTATCTCGCATGGGTTGGTGTCATCGCGTTCCAGATTCTCTTGTTGACTGGCGGATATTCCACTTTCATGAAAGGTCACTGGGATACCGAGACCTTTGTCTCCTCATACATCAACATTCCGCTCTTTGCATGCCTGTACTTTGGATACAAGTTCTTTACGAAGGCCAGGATTATTCCGCTGGAGCAGATTCCGATCCAGAAATATATCGACATCGCAGACCAGAATCCAGAACCTCCAGCAAGACCAGTCACTGGATGGCGACGCTTCAATATTCTCTGGAGTTAGCCAAAGCGCCTGGAAGCTACTCGTCACTGTGCCTTCAATGTTCTGATGGAGTTCGTGAGATGTGGACGCCACTGCGTAATGCGCTGGACTGGAAGATGATCTTCAGCAATCGTAGACAATGGCAGTAGATCACCAAATATGTTAGCCGCAATTGCCGTTGCTGTGTTCGAAGGCATGAAATGTCTCAAGACCTTGAGAATTGACACTGTCCGACCGTGGCAATATCGAGAACACTCGGCACGTTGCCAATTTCTCATACTACAACTTATGTACTTGATGGAAGGTGGAAGTGTTGAATAGAGGTCACAACAAACATGTTGCTTGAGAATTAGACTTTCGGTTCATCTCGGCCGGTCCAAGCGTGAAAGCCAGAACAAGCCATCGCCGGCGATATGAGATGAGGGGGCGAGGGAGATGATCATAAATACTGGACCTGGAGGCCACTTGTCAATTGAAGTGCTCACAAATAAAGCAAATGCCATTGGACCCAAGGTTTCTGCGCTGCGATCTACCAGAACACCTCTTACGCATATCTACTTTACAGCGGGCTGGCCCACTAGGATAGCGCCTCCTGACCAGGTCACTGAACTGGTACGAGCACTTGCATTTCTCATCTCCCTTCCTTACATCAAGATGGCTTCAAAAGCTCAAGCACAGAACTCTGGGTCGATGCTCGCGATGATATCGGCGGTGCTGTACGTAGCGAGTATTGCAGGCTGGGGCTTCTTGGAGTCTTACGCGATATCCGGATTCGACCATGGCGAACGGGGATACGACTGGTTTATCGAATCTCTCAGCGATCTCGGCGTGGACTACCGACAAGTTCATCCATTGAAACACTACAATGTCACCTCGCATAGGTTCGCAGCAATGAACTACGCCTTCTTCCAGGCAGGCGCAATCTTCGCTATAGGGCAGCTAGCCCTCCTCTACACCAGTCGTAAGCGTGTTACGCAAGAGACTACCACTCTCCGGACCATCCGGCTCTTGCTGACATTGTTATTCGCTGGTGGTATGGTACTCTTGGGAAGCATTCATGGCGGTCCTCGGGAGAAGTTCTGGAAGATCATCGGATGGCACTGGAATGGTTTGACGCTGGTCGCGATTGCGGGCAATCTGAACTCGATCCTCTCTGCGGTCGTAGGCAACCAATTTGGCCGCCATGAAAGTAATGCTGCTTTCAGAGCTCTTAGCCTGGTGCTAGGGATCGGTGGACTGTACAGCTTCTATCAATTCTTATCTTTGCCAGAATGGGACTGGAAGACACCTGTTGGACTGTGGCAGCGCGGGTCAATCTATCCGGTGCTGGCCTGGGAGCTTCTCTCTGCCATCAGCATACTTGTTTCTGCCAGTGCAGGCAGCACCGCGAAGCCAAAACGAGCATGATCGGTCGCCGATATTGTCATCCATGACTACACGAAGATTGAGGATTTGTTCCACCGAGCTCCGTTGGCTTATGCGCTCAGAATCGAAGTGTACGTGCACGGAAGCGTGCGTGAACCTGAACCGGACTCTGATCAGAAGCGCATGATACGAATCAAGTCTCGCGCGCTTTGCCTTCCACGATCAACTGTTCGACTTGCAACCAGCACTTCTGCGTGTCAGAGGCAGAGCCGTACGTAGCCGAGATAAATCGAGTTTGTGTTTCTGAGGCCATCCGGCCGTCATATATATCTACCAGGATGGTGCACTTCATGTACTGACTCGCCACAGTCAGCCTTTGCGAGTAAGCTAATTTGGCAAGAGGTCGTTGCTGTGGTCGAAGTCAAAAGCAAGGCTTTGACATGGATAATCTTTTAACCCGGACGTCTTCGGCACGGTCAGGACCCGAAGCCGTGGGCTGGGCAGCGAAGGCAGTTCAGAAGGATCACTTTCCGAGACACACTCTGCTTGCATCCAAGACTGTTGCAGCAAATTACCTCAGTTCTGACTGGCGGATTCACCTCGCTTCCATCGCCCTCCCTGGACACTTGCCCAGAGCCGTTGACTTGGAGGCTTCACAAACGCAACCCTGCACGAGGTAGAGCAGCCCAGTGATGGTTTGTTTTGGCCACCTCATTCGCCAGCTATGGGCGGCTGAAACGCATCCGATCTCCGTGGCTACTGCGGTCACCGTAGATATAGGCGTTGAGACAGCCGCCTGACTTCAGCCCGTCTGAACCTCTCGGATCAACAACAAGACGGACAGTATGCATACCGAAAGTATTGCTCGAGCATTTGATGCAGATGCTTTCACGTGCACGACTGAAGAACTGTGCTCACGTAGACGGAAAACACCGGGAACTTATGCTGGATATGAACTCTGCCAGTACAATGGTATCGCCCAACAGTACGTGAGCCCGAAAGACCTTCCACATGGCAAGATGGAAAAGGCTTTGCTATCAAAAGCGCTCGGGAATTGCGCTGGACTCAGAATACTTGACATTGCCGGGGGGACTGGAGACCATGCTCGGATCGCGATTGGGAGCGGAGCTGACCGAGTCGATGTTGTTGATATCAGCGAGGCCATGATGGAAATTGGAAAAAAGATCGAAGCCGAAGCTGGTCGAGAGGTAATACATTGGTATCGTGGCGATATAGTGTTGCCTCTCTGGGAGCAGATAAAGGAGCTACCAATCCAAGGCTACGACATCATAATTGGTGCATTCCCTTTCGATCATATAGAGACGGTGGAGGAGTTGGTCTTCAGTTGGAGAAATATCGCGGCATACCTCAAGCCTGGAGGTCGAATGATTTGTGCCAGAGTCGGAAATCCGTGGTCCCGCTGCGTCCAGGATGGAAAGTATGGTGCGAGGGTAACTCTCATCGAACAGACGCCAACACGGGCTGTGAGGTGCCAGGTCGTCGTCAACACCAAGCCACCATTCACGTTCTATTCTTGCTCAACTGAAGTCAGCTTGCGAGGCGACACATATATCCCGAACAAGCTCGGAATCATCGACGTACAGAATCTAGACCCAAAGGAAACGGAGCTTTACCAAGAAGACCCGGAATTCTGGAAAGACTTCATCGAAGATCCGTACTTTGTGGTCTTTACAGCGAGAAAGATTTCGGTCTCGTCTAAATGAGTCTCGCGACCGTTGATATTCAAAGTTACATCTACAGCAATACCCAGCAGAGAACGCCTTGTTGTTTCTCATTCATTCGTCTAAAGTCATTGCATCGCTCAGTCCTCCGGAACCTCTGATTTGTTCCACCAGAAATCGCAAGCTTCTTTCGCCCACTGATCGTGTACAAATTGGGCAGCAACACCGACGTTGTCGCCACCTGCCGGTTCATCGTTTCCGAGACCAAAGATCATGGTTCGACCACCATCGTCAGACCTGCTGAATGGCTCCCAACTGGGCCTTTGCACTGCTTTTCGTCCCTCGAGAGCATTTGGATCACCGGTGGTAATGAAAGAGGTCACGTAAGAGTTGAACTTTTTGGCGATCTCATCCTGAGTTGCTGAGATTTCACGCACAAGTGGCGACATTGCTTCGTAGAAGATTTGGTCGCCGTGGTTTGCACCGCCGAGGACAGTCCTGTTCAGAGCCCAGTGATAGAGGTAAACTGGTGGCTCTGAGCCCTCGCTGGCATAGTTGGCCGTCTGGCGTACCGGACACACATAGGCATACTGGCCGTATGCTGCCTCGACTCGTTTGTACTGCTCGCCAACCCCAAGCGCAGAGACGTTCCTGGTGTCAACATATGGCGATGTCTTGTCCTTGGCGGGATCTGGGTAAAGCTCGCCCAAGGTCTTCAGGTCACTCTTGCTCAGCTGTGGCAGAAGAGTCGCGAAGAAGCTGGTGAACTCGCTGCTGTCGGACATCTTCTTCGGCACGTACATTGTACCCTCATTGTGGTTGAATCCAGTCATTATTGGCACTTTGTGCCATCTGCCGGACTTCCATGCGTCGAGCGGTCGGCGAGATATGATCTCGTCATCAAGGACTGGCTGCCAGGCCCATCTTACGCTAGGATTGTACTCATCGAAAACCTTGCTTTGCGCAGCCTGGACTGCCTCAGTAGAAGCCTGGCGAAGGCATGGCAGAATCAAAGCCTCTTCCTTGATATCACATCCGACTTCGGCGGCAAACTTCTCGAATTGGACCTGGTGAAGCTTGGAGTCTGCGGGATGGACGACTCTTGATGTTGTGCCGCCAGATTCGATGACAGCTTTGTGAAAGAGCTCTCTCTTCTCATTGACGTCGAACATATGATGGCCGATGCTGTGGGCTCCCGCCGAGAGACCAGCGATCGTCACATCATTCGGATCACCGCCAAAGGCTTCAATATGTTTCTGAACCCATTCGAGTACCAGCTTCTGGTCGTGCAGTCCGAGATTGAGCTGACCCTCCTTGGCGGTAAGCTCACTGTTCAAGAACCCCAAAGCACCAATTCTGTAGTTGAAGGATACCGCAATGAAGGGCTCTTCGGAGTTGGCCAACATGGAGGCAGTATCATGCATAGCAGCGAACCCTCGGTTGAAGGCACCTCCATGGATGTACACGAGGACAGGGTACTTGGCATTTTGGAAACTGCCTCTCCATCGGAAGACATTGAGAGTCAAGCAGTCTTCGGATGGCTCAAGCCAAGGTGTTCCTGGAATTCGGAGTAGCTGTTTTCCAGGACAACGTAGGGAGTATTCCGTAGCCTGAATCGTTTCATTGCTATCCGGCAGAGGTACAGCTCGAGTAAATCGTCGTTCTCCAACTGGTGGCTCTGCGTAACGAATGCCAAGGAATGCCTCGATAGGCACTGGGTGATTGTTGCTTTCCAATACCGTGCCAACGAATGTGCCTTGAGATATGGTGACCTCTGGTTGTGTGTCAATGTTCCATTTCTCCAGAGAGAAGAAGCTCTGAACTTTCTGATGCACGCTGGGAACAAAGTTGTATCCGACCAAAAAGGCAACCAATGAGGCGAGAAGGATTGTGGATTTCGGAATGGTAGACTGTTGTCTCACCTTCCGCTCAGGCTGTGAAATACCAGATTCTTGAACGCCTTTCCTATCTGCCATTTTCACAACGACTTTATACAGCAGAAACAGAAGATGATGTCGTGTGCCTCGGTGCTCGAACGATCCAGGATTTTTCTGGGTGCGCGCCATTCTAGCGCGCCACGGCAATTTCTCGGCATCCTCGTCTGCCCACATTCGGCTTCACGGGGTATTGATAGGCGATCGAGAACGGGCAAGAATATTGCGGGCAAGCGATGAACTATACGTTGATGTTGATAATACCGAAGTTCAACAGAGACTCGGAAGCAGATAACGACGCAGTGGCGGATATGTTCCCAGGTCATACATACTTAATGTCGCCCACTCTTTCATTACCTTCTGCCCGATCTTCAAACGTCCTTGAGACGACCAACTAGGACGGATCCCCCGAAATGACGGCCTCGCAAGAGCACGATATCCAATTGGACGAGAAGAAGAGTCTGGAGAAGGGTGGCCTGGAGACCACTGTGTCGCAAAGTGGAACCTTGAAGGAGGGCGAGATTAAAGACCTCGATCAGGCTGAGATATTCCTTCGGACGAACAACATCACGCACGGTGATCTCAACGCAATGCTGGCAGACACTGCCGGCATCAAGAAGCTGGTCAAAAAAGTTGACTGGATGCTGATGCCGCTCCTCTGTGGGACGTATCTGCTCCAGTATATCGACAAGCAGGTAAGAGGGATCCTACAGGATCGACGAGAAATCGATGCTGACGACGTCCAATCCAGTCTTTGTCATATGCGGCCGTCTTCGACTTGTTCGAGTCTACCAATACAAATCAGAACCAGTATAGCTGGCTTGTCAGCATTTTCTACTTCGGATACCTGGTCGCAGAGTGGCCGATGTCGTACCTTGCGCAGAAGCTACCGACTGGTACTGTGATATCCGTGGCCATCGTTTGCTGGGGTAGCATTCTCATGATCATGGCATCGAGCCACAACTTCGTCGGACTAGCAATTTGTCGATTCCTGCTTGGCTGCTTCGAGTCGCTAATCACGCCAGTTTTTATGATGATAGTTGGCCAATGGTACATCCGAAAGGAGCAATCTTCGCGAGCGGGACTCTTCTACTGCTTCAATGGCGTCGGTGCGTCGGTCGGTGGTATCCTCTTCTTTGCAGTTGGCCAGGCCAAGGGCTGGGACGTTTGGAGAATCATATTCCTTCTAGCCGGCGGATTGACTGTGTGCTGGGGTATCGTAATGTTGTTCTTCTTGCCAAACAACATTATGACCGCGAAGCGCTTCAGCTCCCACGAGAAAGCTACGCTGATTGCTCGAGCGCAGCAGAACCAAACAGGTGTCTTCAACCCGACCATTAAGATGAGTCAGGTTAAGGAAGCATTGGTTGATCCTCAAGTCTGGCTGCTCTTCTTCTTCGTACTGCTCAACGAGACAGTGAATGGCGGTCTGGCCAACTTTTCCAAGCTCATCATCAAGGGCTTGGCCGGAGGAAAACCGCTTCTGACCACCGCTTATGGCATACCCACTGGAATCTGGCAAGTTTTTTTTGTCTTCGGAGGTCCCTGGTTGGCCAGTAAGTTCAAGAACATTCGGACCTACATCATGGCGCTCTACGTGTGCCCAACGATTCTTGCGACTGCTCTGCTGTGGCAGCTTCCGCACACTGCAGAGCACAACAAAGGCCTGTTGGTCTGCAACTACATTGCTGGCGCATACGTGGCTTCTCTCGTCATTGCTCTCCAGCTACCTGCAAACAACGTGGGCGGCTACACCAAGCGAGTTACATCCACGGCGCTGGTCTTTCTCGCGTACTGCGCTGGCAATATCATTGGACCGCACGCATTCCTTGAGAGCGAGGCACCGACCTATTCCACGGGATGTACTGTAACCATGGCCTGTGCTTCTGGTCAGATAGTCCTGTCGTTTATCATCCGAGCGATGCTGATACGGCGAAACAAGAAGCGGGATGCCATGTATGGTCCGGCGCCAGAAGGTGCGCAGCTCACAGAGGGCGTCATTGAGGACAAGACGGATTTTGAGAACCCAGCCTTCCGTTACTCATATTAGGTAGACGCCGTCTGTACCATTTTATGTTCCTCTGCTATGCAGTATGCCGTGCTTGCGCATCACGTTCTCGGCATTGTTTTCCTGCCTTTCTCTTGCCCTCGCCAGCCGTCAATCTTTCGTAACGCCACTGCTGATTTATCGACGTCCGTTTTAGTTCCGACTTTTCATGACAACTCATTCCGATCCGACGTGTGTGGTTGAGATGCAAGAGCGCCTATCGAAGCCTTCGGGCAAGCGTGAGTGAGATCCTGGTCGTTCTCGTTGTCAGCCGTGACGCGACCAAAACCTTCCTCAAACACGTCGCACAAGCAGCGACGCGCCGAGCCCTCCAATACTCTGTCTTCACTTTGTCTTTTCCTAAGTCATGGTTCTCGCCAGCATTGTTCGATATGCAGATGACACCGCTGGTCTGGAGAAGGTGTTGAGGTTGCTGCAGGGGTTCTGCACAATCGCAGCAGGGCTTCCCGCTTTTGCTGATGACCTCGAGACGGTGTTGAAATTGCGATCACAGTTCGCTCTGGGTGTGTTTTGCCGCAATGACACGAACGTCCAGAAAGCCTTCTGAGGAGCGTGAAGTACTGATCCACCACAGGACGACGGTACTTTCGGTTCTTGAAATGGCATCCGTGCTGGTCGGCTGCTTTGCAGGTCTTCCGCAAGGAACAGTCGTCTTTGATCACACTCCTTGAGGTTGGCAAATGGTCCTTTCTGGGCATGTACTTCTTTCTCGAGATGTTCACGATCGTAAGCATGATGTCTGACTCTTGTATGGCATTCTTTCTGCTAAGATGTAGCAGGGCAATGCACTCGGGGTCTCAGCTTCAGAGTGGGCACCAAAATTGCAGAGAGAAGCGAACAAATCCTGGTTCTATGCGCTCGTACTCTCTATCATACTCGGGCTATGGCAAGTATCGTTCTACTTGTTCTCGGGCGCGTCCACTGAGTCTGATACTGCTGCCACTGCGACCAAGAGCACTGGCGACCAAGAGCGCAAGGAGTCTGATGAGAAGCTGAAGCCAAAACCGAGACCGAGGCCTATGATGGACTCTCGCGTGTATACACAACTTATCATCGACTGCTGCGACCTTTTTATCCCAGGGTCGGCAATTGGTTGGATTCCAGTCGGTCTAGTCTTCGTCGGAACGGCCAGCACTGTGTCTTCTCTTCTGGCAGGTCGGCAAATTTGGAGCCGAGTACAGCAAAGAGCGCCGAATGCTTGACACATTAACCAACCTCCAGATTGCCTTGCCTTAGGAAGCTGCTGTTGCGGGCAGTTACTAGGAGCTCTATGGACGCAGAGACGACGCAACACGGTGCGATGAGCTGCAGATGCTGCCTTTTCTGAGCTGAATTCCTGTTCACGTCTTGGCTGCTCAACATAATACAGGATGAGTTGTTGTGGCAGAATTCTCATAGCAGCAGCGTGCTCGATAAGCTACAGGATCATACCGAGCCCTACGCAACACAAGTAGTATGACAGCCTTACTACGCAGCAACGTCCAATCAGTATTCGGACCTTGATGGCCAGCTGGCTGCTCACGATCCTTGTCAGCTGCTGCCCATTCCTCTTCAAGATTGTGGTTCCAAAATCACATGGCAGTTCCTAGGATGTCGGTGCCGGAAAGACTGTCATAATGCTGTCACTTAAGATCTGGACTGCGAAAATAGACACCAGGCAATCCAGGATGAAGCTCCATCCATCCAGTATGCTTGTTCATCTAGACCAACATCACTTCCCCTTTGGTGACAAGTTGCGATCCAGTCTCTGCAATCAATCACGCAAAACCTGTCAAATATTGTCATAGACCTGCCTCGTAGTGGCGACATGGTAGAGCTGGTGCGAATGAAATCTACTGGCCGTGTATACACAGGATTTCGCCGTTTTCAGGTGTGGCGTTGCGCGAAAATGCCACTTTTGGCGTTCAGCTCTGAGCTCTTAATGAGCTTGCCCGCTCCACTGTAGTGACGTCGAACATCGGAGAAAGCATCCAAGCTTAGAAATCTTGACCAATGCAAGGTCCAGCCAGATAATAGGAGCGGACGAGGGGAGCACTACAATGCACTCAGCTTATGGATTCTGGACATGGACCTGGATGTGCACCTCTACGAGCTGGACCGAGGACCTGGGTGCTTAAGACATTAGATATCCACTCGACCTCCATCTCTTTCACCTCTGACTGTTGTAAAGCTTCAGAATTCGTGCTCGAAATCACCATATCTCAGTCGGATCAATACAATGGCGGCTCCTTTCGGCCTTGACGTTGTCAACCAGGCACCTCCGGTGAGTACGGGTTCCACGGAGGGATGAAATCAGGCTAACATATGAAAGGGCACCAAGCTATGGGTAGGCTTTGTCTGGCATAATGCAGTAGATGGCGTGCTCATATTGATATCGAACAGCTACTGCACTGTGGAAACATTGAAGCAGGTAAATGTCACATGTGCTAGACATACAGCATTTCTGGGACATTTGTTGACTTTCACGCTCTTCAGATGTCGGTTTCTTCATGCGTGGCGTCACAGCCAACACCGCATCTCAGCCGGAGAAGGCCGCTCCTCGACGCAAAGGTGTGATCATCTCCGTGCTCATCGAGCACCCTACCGAAGGTCTCATCCTATTTGAGACCGGTGGCGGACACAACTATCCTGAAGTGTGGGGAGCTCCACTCAACGACATTTTCGCGAGATGTGACTACACCGAAGACCATGAGCTACCAGCTCAAATCGCCAAAACTGGTCACAACATTAAGGACGTGAAAGCTGTTATTATGGGCCATATGCATCTCGACCATGCTGGAGGCCTGGAGAACTTCAAGGGTACCGAAGTTCCAATATATGTCCATGAGAAGGAGATTAAGCACGCTTTCTACTCTGTCGCTACCAAATCTGACATAGGCGTCTATCTTCCCAAGGACCTGGATCCAAATTTGAATTGGAAGGCAGTGCATGGTAGCTTTTTGGAACTCGCACCTGGCATCAACTTGAGGCATTCTCCGGGACATACACCAGGGCTGATGATCATGCAAGTGAATCTGAAGGAAAGCGGGTACGTATACGGACGTAAAGAGACTGAGACTTTACCATTGACGTGGCTCGTATAGCACCTGGATCTTTACGACTGACCAATACCACGTTTACGAGAACTACGAAGCAGATGTGCCCCAGGGTTGGCTGGCTCGCGATCATGACGACTGGGTCACTTCTCATCAAATGGTAATGTACTTCTAGACTTGCTGCAGCACTGCACCTGTCACTGACCACATTCACACCCAGATCAAAGCTCTGCACAAACGCACGAATGCAAACATGGTCTTTGGGCATTGCGCCGATACATTTTGGAAGTACAAGGTCGCGCCGCACGCATATCAATAGATGCCAGGTAATAAGCAAACTTTAGCGGGTCCCGTGCGCTAGACTGCATGTGTGGCGACATAACGAATGCCAATAAAGACTGCCTGCATGCTGTGCAAGGTTTGCAGCAATCATGACACCGATGCTCACCGCGAGTGTAAGTCGCCGAAGCGATACTGAGCCCAATTCAAGCTCCCTTCAGGGTAAGTCCAAAGTCTATGCCCTCCGTCAGCTGTTCCTGCGCCTGCAGCGACCACTAGAGGCATGATGTGCTCCTATTCGTGACACTCAGGGTAAGCGGAGTCTAAAGCTTGACTGCCATACGTACCTTGGTCGGATGAGCTGCTTGAGCCTCGGAGGTCTTTAACAGCGCTCGAAGTTGCTGCTGGCGCTGATCTGGCTCAACGCCGACGGCGCTGCTGAGCAGCTCATCAAAGCTGGAAGCGTAGCTACAAAGTCGTGAGTAAAATGATGAAAGATACTTTGACAACAGTCGCACTTACGGCATCGTAGTCTGACCTGTCACTCGCATCCTCCGAAAGTCATTCAGATTATGAACCGCCATGCCGGTACCAATGATCACAATTCCCTGTTCGCGAAGTGGTGCTAAAGCTTGGCCAAGATGATAATGCTTGTCCGTATCTTCGTCCGCGAAGAGCGAGACTTGCACGATAGGCACATTCAGTGGATTCATCGCTGGGTCAAAGGCTGTCGGACGGTAAGTCAACAGCTGATACGCAAAGCTTATGGCTAAGTGACTTGCCTGCCAAAAAGCCAACCCACACGCCATGATCGAGACCTCGATCTGCCCGCTCAGTGTTGATTCCAGCGCCTTCGAGCAACTCAATGACATGCTCGGCGATCTCTGGACTCCCGCGGTTTCGGAACTTGTACTGATAGTAGTGTGGCGGGAAGCCGAAGAAGTCGTAGATGATATCTGTATGCTCAGCAACGTTGACCTTAACGGTGTCTCGGCTGCCCTCCCAGTGAGCAGAAATGACTACGACAGCCTTCGGTCGTACTTTCATCGTGATTTCATGTCCGACTTCACCTAGCTTGTGAGACGCGGGATGGTCAGTTTGCTCCATGAAGTTCGGTCCTCCAATTGATAAGAAATAGACTGGAGTCCTGGAAGCAGACATAGTCGAAGATGCTTGAATATTGCTCAGAGCCAAGAGGTATCCTTGAGATGATGAGGCGCCGTAGTTAAGCAAGATCCAAAGCAATAAAGATGGCGCCAGGAATCGTAGGTACCCTGTCAACTTGAGGAAGAACATGTCACACTCAGAGCATTTCTTGGTGAGCATTATATGGGATACTGCATTGTCGACGATTCTACTGGTGGCATTCGGTGTTGCAATTTGCTGACTGTTTTCGCCGAGACATGTCTTTGGCAAGGACAAGGGCGCCGAGCGAAGTCAACGGGCTGAGAAATGTGCCTGCAGAGAGTCTCTTCAGGCTGAACTCGCGACCGCTGAGGATCAGTGTATCTCTGGAAGCATTCTCGCAGATTGTCTTCTCTTGTATGCCCGCGAGTGTGTGATGACCAGCCTGTCCACTATGCTCTTGCTGACCCTACATTTACATCTTCATGCTCTAATCCATTCCGTCTCGCCTTATATCCCCTCATGGAGTGCTACACTTGACTCCACTCAGCTGTCCATCATATGTGTATAGCGACGTATCCCAAGGAAGTTCGACTCCGTCGTCGCGTGAAAAGGACTGGCTGGCCACATTCCTGACCATTTTCCTGTCCGTCCTTGCCCAGCGACGGAACCATTCTATTGACGATGCCTGTTATTTCGTGTCGTGTTCGATGCTACATCTTTGCGGACTAACACTGTGCCTACATCATCAGCAGCATTGTTTGAGGAGGAGCGAAATGAATCCGAGGTCGCAAAAGCGAGAACGACTTTGGAGACGGGCCGAGCTCCGGAAGCTTCGCAATTCGACTGCACAAGACAGGAAGGATCCGCTCTCGGTGACGAAGAAATCGTTCCACTGGGACAGACTCATCAACATGTTGCCTTTCCCTTGTATCGTGTATCACCCTCACCGACTTGTAGAAGTCTTGCAAGCCGACAAGTATGGCTGAGCCAACCCGAATCGGTTCTCAAGAGCCCTACAAGGAAGCTGGAATCATCAATGAAGACGACACTGAGAATGGCGAACCGGTCGAGCCATCGCGGATGCGCGAGATCTACAGAAAGCTGGATGTGAGAATTATACCTCCCTTCTGGCTTCTATATTTTCTCTGCTCAGCCGTTCGATCAAATGTCGGCCTGGCTCAGACCATGAACACCAGTGATGGCCACGATCTCGGAAGCTATCTTGGAATCTCATCACACCAGGTCTCGACTGGATTGGCACTATTCTATGTGTCCTATGTTGTACTCGAGGTGCCTTCCAATCTGGCAATGAGCAAGCTTTCTCCCTCAGCATGGCTTGCTCGTATTGTGATCAGCGTGGGCATCATTGGCACAGCTATGGTGGGCATGAAGAACGCGGCAGGATACTATGTGCTGAGACTTCTGCTTGGCGCGGTAGAAGCTGGCATGTGGCCAGGAATGTCGCTATTTCTGACTCTGTTTTATCCTCCGCACAGAATGGCCAAGCGGGTAGGCTGGTACTTTACTGCCTCCCAAGTCTCCGCAGCCGTGGTCGGACTTGTCAGTGCTGGATTCCAAAAGATGGATGGTGATGGCGGTCTTGTTGGCTTCCAATGGATGTTTCTTATTTGGGGTCTGGTGACTCTGGTCTGCGGATTCGCGCTGATCTGGTGGCTTCCCGAAAGACCGCTGGCGCCTGGCGAGGAGAGGAAGCGGACTTGGCTGAAAAAATTTTTGCCAGTCACGAAGCCAGCATTGCAGGGTGAAGATGCAGTGCTCCACTATAGGGAACTCAGTCTTGCGTACCACAGCTCCAACTGGACACTTCGAGATCTGAGGAAAGTCTTGGTTGATTGGCGCTTCTGGCCCTTGCTCATCATGTACTTCGGCGTGGTAGGAGTTGGCAATGGGGTCCAGTCTTACGGAACTGTCATTCTCAAAGCGATCAATCCGAGCTTCAGTGGCGTGGAGCTCAGTCTTCTTTATGCGCCAATCTGGATTTGTGATTTGATCGGCATTCTCTGCGTAACGCCGATCAGCGACCACTTCCATAAGCAAAGAGCAATCTGGTTCAGCATCCCTACGCTTCTCCAGATCATTGGTCTGCTGATCACCACATACGCTGGCGATTCGACCTCAGCCAAATGGGCTCGCTACTTCGGGCTTCTGGTTGTCGGCTTCGGATTGGGACCTACCGTACCCATCACTATGACTTGGACAGCAGAAATATTTCAGCCTAGGCATGGTGAGATCGGAGTAGCAGCTGCAACAGCTCTGGTGTCAGGTCTCGGCAATCTGGGCTCAGTTGTGACCAACTATGCTCTGTTCTCAGGTTGGCCTGCTGACAAAACCAGAGATCCAGTGTACGTTGGTTCGAATTGGGTCATGATTGGCATACTACTCGCCAGCATTCTCTCGAGTTTTGCAATGACTGTGTTGCTTCGAGTAGCAGGGCGCAGTACCACATCCAAGTCATCGATGCAGATTGATAGATGAAATGGAATATCGTGAAGAGATGCTCACACACACACACCTTCTCTTCGTTTGGCGATGCGATTCTTCAGTGACCATTGCAAAACTGATCCCTATCCGCTGCTTGGGTATCGGCAAATGTCGTTCTCTCGAGATTGCCGAAATCGGCATCACGCAATCTACAAGTAAGATGGTATTCAAAGCGGAGCTCCACGCATTGAGGCATATTTCAGCATCGCAACGAGATCCAGGCAGATTTTTCACCAATTGGATCAGCGAGCATTCAAGTCATGACATTCCAAAATATCCTGATCAATGGCAATGCGGCAGTGGGAACGACGCCGAACGGCTCAGTCAGCAACCCACAATACACCTCCAATGGATACAGTAATGGCGATGCCGACAGCGCGTCAGAAGAAAAGCCAAAGAAGAAGCAGCTTCTGCTCAATGCCTTCCTGATGAACACACCTGGCCATCTTTCTCCTGGTCTTTGGCGACATCCTCGTAACCAAACTGCTGACTATAACAAGCTGTCTTTCTGGACACGACTCGCCAAGAAATTGGACGATGCAGGATTCCATGCAATGTTCATTGCCGACACACTCGGGCCGTACGATGTATACAAGGGTCCATCCAACGTCGATCCAGCTCTGGCGGCAGGAGCGCAATTTCCAGTCAATGATCCGCTCTATCTAGTTCCAGCCATGGCCGCTGCTACCAAGAACATCATTTTCGGAGTGACTGCAAGCACGACATACGATGCTCCATATGCACATGCCCGACGCTTCTCCACGGTGGATCATTTAGCCGAAGGACGTGTTGCCTGGAATATTGTAACCTCGTACCTGGAGAGCGCTGCCAAGAACTTTGGACTTGATACGCAAATCGAGCATGATGAGCGATATGCCATTGCTGAGGAGTACATGGAGGTCTTGTACAAATTGTGGGAAGGTAGCTGGCAAGATGGCGCGGCGAAGCGAGAGGTTGAGAATGGAGTGTTCGCCGAGCAAGGGAAAGTCAGGAAGATCAATCATAAAGGAAAGTACTTTCAAGTCCCAGGGCCGCATATCTGTGAGCCCTCTCCACAGAGGACTCCATTCTTGTTTCAAGCTGGTACTAGCAAGGCAGGAACAGCGTTCGGAGGAAAGCACGCCGAAGCGATCTTCGTCGGAGCGCAGACGCCAGAGAAGGTCAAGGCCAGCGTCGACTCTCTGCGGGAGACTGCGAAGACTTTCGGACGAGATCCCGGTCACCTCGTCATTTTCCTTGGAATCACAGTTGTGGTTGACGAGACCGACGAGAAGGCTCAGGCAAAGTATGACGAGTTCATCAGATATGGAGACCGAGAAGGTGCTCTGGCTCTTTTTGGTGGGTGGACTGGAATCGATCTCTCCAAGTTCTCGGAAGATGAAGACTTCAAAATGTCAGAGCAGCCGGCTGTACGCTCGTTGGTGAACCGATGGTCGGATACAGTCCCTGGGTCAGAAGGTTTGACTTGGAATAAGGCGAGAGTGGCTGATTTCTTGCTTGTGGGAGGCATGATGCCGAAGATCGTGGGAGGAGCGCAGAAAGTTGTGGATGAGCTTGAGAGATGGGCTGAGATTTCTGGCGTGGACGGCTTCAACCTGGCCCACGTCGTGAACCCTGGCAGTTTTGAAGATATTGCTGACTTTGTGATTCCGGAAATGAGAAGGAGAGGAATCTTCAGGGAAAGAGTTGCTGAGGAAGGCGCGACTGCAAGAGAAGTTTTCTTTGGACAGTCGAGACTGCTAGACGATCATCCAGGATCCAAATATAAATGGCCCACAGAGACGTCCAATGCAGTGTCCGGCCGCGGTAAAAGGTCCTTCCAGTCGCTATGGCCAAGGAAGATCATGAATGAAGGACCAATGGGAAGCTGAAATGCTGGTTCTTGATGCGAGTCGTCAGGCCGCTCAAGGTGTCCACTCGTCTAGCATCGCCTCGCCGTTGAGCTCGATCGCGAGCTTTCAATAGCATGAGCACCTGAACTTTACACAAAGATCATGAAACTCACCTCCGACACCGATTGGACTCGCAAGACGTTGGCCAGATGCTTCTCTAACCTCGATAGAAGCACGCTGCTCCAGAACATGCGGACTGCTACTGCCCTTCCATCCTTCACTTCTTCATCAGAAGCCACATAACGTACGTCGCCAACCAATTTCCGGTACTCTGCTGGCACTGAGCACAGCCATGCAAAGCAGGCGTACGGTTCAGAGAACACGAATGCGGAGTTGCTGTAATAGCTTTGTGCGTACTTCGATCGTGTTGCGCGGCTGACGTGCATTATTGGAGGCATAAGATGCCTCACATCTCCCGTTGCATTGTTCGAAATGCTGCGAAATGCCGGCGGTGATGTGAAAGTCTCATCAAAGATTTTGGTGAAAAGTTCGAGAGGCAAGCTTAGGAGCCGTGCTCGCAGGCCTTCGTCCATAGTTGTCATCTTTCCTCCTGGATTTGCAGGCTGTCAAGAACCGGAGGAAGTCCTTTAACATCTGGAGAATCAAACAGACAAGCAGTTCAACAAAAGCCGCAAAGTCGGCCTTGATCATACCATATATCTCCGACACTTCGGCGGATTTCCGCGAAGGACGTGCTCATACAGTTCTCACCAATGTGCCCTGGCCGGCTGAAAACCCTGACAGCAAAACAACATATCCTTATCGGCTTTCATGGTCGGCCTCGGGTTGGGAAAGCCCTTGTCCAACGTGCTCAAGCCACTGGATGGTAACGACATTGCACAATATTTCGCGCATATTGAGGCTCTGAAGCAGTTCTTTCGTCGTGTTGACTTCATTGCAACAGTGCAAAGGCATGCAGCGAGGAGGACTGATGTTGGACGGAAAGCCAAAATCCCTGCAGCTTACATGAGCAGCTAGTATCCATGTTCCAAGGAAACATTGTATTCTTCATTCGCTTCGTCTGATTGTATCAGTCAAAATCTGCACTGCTACTTCTGAACGGCCGCTTCACTGCCAGGAAGCTCCACAGGTTTTGAGGCCTCCGAAGGCAGCTCGAAACGCTCGACGCCTTTTCCTGTATCCAATTCTGACCTGGTAAACGTTGACGGTGGCAGCTCCGATAAAGCCGTATCCGGAGCTTCCGTAGGAGACGTTTGTTCATTCATCTTGACGTCGCCAGGCGGCCCTGCTCCTGTCGAAGAGTAATCACTCCCTCCTTTCTCCGCCGGCGTCGCTTCTGATGCGGCCGTGTTGCTCCTAGCTTTCCGTCTTTTAGAGATCAACCACCAAGCCGCCAAAGCTGCAATTAAAGCGACCCCGACCACAACACCAACGACGATTCCAGCGATCGCACCTCCACTCAGTCCACCACCACCCCCAACTGGAGTAGGTGATGGCAGCGATGCAGCGACTTTGCTGCCTGGATTGAAGTGCTTTATTCCTGCGCAGATCAATTCAGCTGTGGCGTACTGAATCGTGCTAGGTCGTTCGACATTTGCTATCGGCATCCAAATGGCGAGAATTGGTGCAGCAATGTTGCCAAGCAGATTGTAGTTGGCATTGTTGTAGTCGACGAAGGAGGTCTCGATCGCGTAGTATGCATCGTTGTGGCTGACATTTGTGTAGCAGTTCGCGTACAGTATGGAGGAGTTGTATCCAGTCAGAGCTGCTTTGTGTCAGGTATGTGACGAAACGATGATGGGAGTACTTACGAGTAGCCTCAGTGACTGTTGTGTCATCCTCGAAATAGTTCTTGCAGCTTTTGGGTAAGTTCGAAGACAGGTTCGCGGCAATGTCAGAGCAAACCGTGTTGATCGAGTCGACGGTGAGGTTGCTGTTAGGATATGGCGTCGGGTTCAATGTAAGCTCCAAGGCAAATCTCTGCGCTAGGGTCTTGATGTCGTCGACGCAGGTCTCATCCAGCATAGAATAGCAGGAACCGTTGTCTGACTGTGCTCTGTATTGCGTATTGTTTGGAATAGGCCCGATGGCCATGCCGCATACATCGTACCCGAGACCGAAATCATCGCTGTAGTTGGCGCCTCTGGGGTTCAGCCATGTTGTCAATTGAAGACGAGAAGTGTTGCGATCCTCGACAAGCGTAACCGCCAGGTCTACAGGTCTTGTCTTCCCAGAGTTGTTATCTGGCTGGTCCGTCTGCGTGCCTTGATCGACATTAGGATTGACTGTGAAGACGCCGGTCTTGCAGGGTTAGCATGCAGGCCGATCAAGTCAAGACAGGAAGGACTGACTCCGTTGGCGTCTGCAAAGGTCTGATTGCATAGCAGAATATCAGTGAAAGCTCCTGAAGTGTCGTTCGACTGGCCAAGCTGTGCAAAGACCAACTCGACGAATGCCAGGAAAGGCAAAAACAGTCCGACGGGATGCATCGTCTGGTAACGCTCGCGCGAAGAACACCTGAAGTTGAGACAAAGATGCAGGAGCTGGGGATCAAGCATGTATGGTGTGCTCACAACCGGCAGCGCTATCATCCTTTCAACGCCACGAGTCTCGTGGGAACGGTACCTGTATCGATCTCTTCCGCCATTGGCGCTGTCGATCCGCGCCAGCGTGCGCCAGCAATCACCTGTTGCGAAATGCTGAAGATCGGAACTCGAGCAGATGGCAATGATGAGGACCTGCGTCGCTTACGAGGAGGTCTCCTGCGTCCCACGCTGGATAGGTAGTCCATGTTACCGCTCTTCTTTGGTCTGCAAGATCTGAAAACGTTCCTGAAAAACAGCATCGAGTATACACTTTAGCTTCATCAGGCGTCCAGCTTCGAGCAAGCGATAGTCGGTAGCCTAAAAGAGGTTAGCAAAGGGCTGCTCTTGGCATGGATTTGCCTCTTAGAGGCAACGGTGAAAACAGGCTGACATCACCGACCACAATGTCATTTAATGTGTAGCTTCGTAGTCTTTGAAGCAGATGCTCTGTAATTCTGTCACGGATTGCAAAGCAGAACTCTGGCTCATGTCTCTGGCATCTGGCACGACTCCAACGGATTGCGTGCGATCGAGGCCTATGTTACAGATGGCAGTGTCGTCTCGTCGCTACGCTTCGGAGTGAGCGTCTTCAGAATCATTGCTAAGGCTACACCCATTGATTCCAGGTGGAATTGTATGGGCTGCATTCCCAATGAGCACAAGCTTGCCAGGCTCTGTTATTCAATATGCCCCATCAACAACCTCCACCCCGAAATTGACGGGCCTTTGACTGTACGTAGGCTGCCGAGGCTCCCAAGGGCGACCTGGTTAAGATCAGCGTCAGTGCCAGTGATTTTGCGTCCAAAGCAAAACGGGAGCAGATCCCGCGTGCAACTGATTCATTTATCATTCAGACCTCGAGTTGACTACTGAGAATGCAGGTGCGGAGGGTTCGTTTCCAAAGCATAGATTTGTAGATTTGGTCTGCACAAGGGCCCTCTCTATAGCACGTTGATCGGAAGATTCGAGTTCGCGCTCACGCCGCCTTGAAAATACCCATTATTGAACGAATCGCTGTGACGCTCTATCGGACCAGTGATCCAGAAAGTGTCCATATTTTTCAAGTGAAGCATCCTTGCCAAGCCGCGCTTTCCGCGTGAGTACGTCGCTTTGAGCTGGCTTTCCTTGCGTATGCCCATGCCATCCATGCGGTCAGAGTACAGAGTCCAGCGACGGCCTACCTCAGAGTGTTTACTCAATGCCGACGTACAAAACTTGTGTCTTCTGCATATGGTTTGTCATTAGCAGATCATGCTGATACTGGGCCCAGGCTTTGTAAGGGAAGCCAGGGTATTGCCGTATCCTTCTGCGTGAAGCATTGGCCAAGAATATCTCTTCCTGCTTTTCCGGTCGCTTCATTTCATCTAACCTGCTTATGGACGCTCGTATGACCGGCGACTTCCACTTGTGATCGAGGGGTCTTGTACGAATACGCGAATCGAGGCCTCGCCTGCGCTTCTCAATTACTCGAGTGAGCTTCAGTGTGTGTGCGGCTCTAGGGCTCGATGTGATGTAGCCTCGGGCTCCGCTAACATGACCATAGTGACCATTGCTGCTTGTGTCGGTCGGTTGAGGGGATGCTGTCTCTTCTCGATGTCTTGCGACTGCGATGCGGCATGGACTGGTCACAAGTTCGTGCCTTCCAACGTCTCTAGTGAGACCAGCAGCCATCTCAAAGCACACCAAAGCGATACGTGATCTACACATGGGGACGGGATTTGAGAACGATTCTTGTATTTCCAGCATCGAGCTTGTGTTGCTGCAGGAACTGGAAGGGCATGCAAGATTGCGGCGTTCGGATATCGGCTTCGGCAGAAGGAATACTCCGTGGACTTGGCTTTAGAATCCTTGTCCTTGTCCTTGCTAACTGAGAGTGCGTCTACTTCCTCGTCGGTGGGTCGGTGGATTATCGATACTACGTAATCGTCTACCGATACTAGTTCTTTATAATAACTAGTCTATAGGGTAGATATTTTAGTATATAATCTAGTAGTTTATAAAGGCTATATACTACTAGTCGCTAAGATAGTAATTTAATACTATTATATTATAAGAAGTCGCGTATCTTAAGGTATTATATAGATATATCTCTTTAGTATAGTATCTATTAAACTATAGCGCTAAAGAAGACTATAACTAGTACTTCTATAACCTCTATAAAGCGTAAGAATACTATTAAGAAGATTCTAGTTAATAAGAGGTTTAAGCTAAGTACTAAGCTAGTAGTTAGATCCGACTTTCTAGAGATTATATAATAGAAGGTAGACTATAAGGAATACTTCTTAAAGGAAGTAAAGAAGCTAAAGGATAAGGAGTTAATAAACTATAGTAATAGTTTCTATATAAAATACTACTATTAGATTACTATATAGATAAGCTTAAAGTTTAAGCTATATTTTAAAGAAGAAGCCTATAAGGCTTACTAGTACCTCTTTAAGACGAAGTATTATCTATATAGTACTTACTTAAAAGTATATAAGTAGCTAGAATAAATACTCTTTAAAGTCTAGTAATAAGGAAGTTACTAATAAGTATTTCTAGAAGTATCTAGAGTATAAATAATAGTATAATAAGTATCTAGAGTCTATAATATAGCTCTTTAAGATTATTAAGTTAAATATAGTAAGTAGCTATAAGATAGATATATTAGCTATATATAATTAGTATATAATTAGCTCGAGTAAAGCTAGGATCTAGGTACCTTAGGTAGGGCTTAGCGCTAGCCTAACTTCCTAATCTTCCTCCCTCTCCTCTTAGATCTCTATCGAATACTATATTTATTTACTAACTACTATCTACCTACTTATATAACCTATATTATATAGTATTCGATCTATCCTTTAAGGATAGTAGCTAGATAGTCTATTAATTTAGTAGTATAGCTAGAAATTCGCTAATTTAAGTAT
>KZ107608.1:693-14785 GCA_000504365.2 Pseudocercospora pini-densiflorae CBS 125139 | reverse complement strand
TTAGACTAGTAATAAAGAGTATTATATAGTCTATATAGGAGTTTATTTAATATATAGCGAGGTTTATAAAGTTAGTTACGGGATTAGCAAAGTCTGTTACGGAATACGTAAGTCTCGATTACGTGCAACACAAAAACTCTTTGTCACTGGTCTGAGTAGGAGATAGTTGGCAGGCAGGCGTTCGTAATAGGTGTGTCGGATCAGACGTGTTAGCAGCCACATTGGGTAGAGGCAAGCAAGGGCAAGCAATAGTCTGAACTCCCACGTACCCTGCCTATGCACTAAATTCCGCACTGTGTGGCCCAAGCAGACGTCGATTTGGCAGTGCTCCGATGCTCACATTTTGGCAGCAGAATGCGACATTGCGGCGATGGAAAAGTGAGTTTGGGGGCTCTAATATGAGTGTTATCGTGAAAGGTAGCACCATATATAGGAACTATTCATCCAGCAGAGGGTAGCATCCATCGTTGATGATATCGTGTACCACAAAGCACATCTCGATGCACGCCTGTCTGCTGGTCGGCTGCCGGCAAGGTCAGCGCTCACTCGCTCCGTCGAACATCAATGCGCGCGTCCTGAGATGCGCCGTCTGTCGATCAAGCCGCGAACACGGCCCTCCACACCTCTCAATGCCAGCACACGAGAATGGACAGACTGAGTCAACGCAACGGGCGCGCTCTCTGCAACTTACTCTTGCTGGTACAGTACTCGTTATAGTTAGCAGACAGCATTACCTCTGCCTACCACGCGCAGCCAATCCGTGCCGCATAAGACAGGCAGAGCAGAGACTACACCGAGACGGGCCAAGCTTGAAAGCGTCGAATGGGTTGACGTAGCTGCGGCCAACGGTGCCGGGCTGCTTTTCACAACTCTTCTCAACACACTCTGCGTTCGCGCTTACGCTGCCTGCTTTGCATCTTTCTCCCCGTCATCACCCTCGTTCATCACCAGTATCCATTCCATCAGAGCTGGAGCGTGGGAAGTGGAGCCAACAACCAGAACACGCTTGGGAGTGACTCGCATCAGAGTTCCTCTGCAATCTGGTACCCTCGTCGCGCTCCGCGTGTGGGCCTCCCTCCCGCCTGTTCCTGAGCAGCAGCTCCACTCTTGAAAATCTCTATTCTGCTTTCGACCAGCACAACCAGGCCAGGTCAACGGTTGCACGACGTCAACTGCGGCCGCCCAGCACCATCACAGCAATCGGCGTGCATTCGACACTGCGAGCAGAATCTCGGGCGGAACGCGCAGGTCGACAGCGTCCGGTAGGCGTCACAGCACATCATCGCTGGCTCTGCTGGGCGTAGGAATTTTCCTCGCCGACGATTCTCCGTAGCCGCTGCGGGTGCGACCAAGCAAAGCACCAGCCAGCCCGCAGCCCACGACTTTCCAAGTACGACATTCCCGTTCCACTTGCCTGACCTGCCAGAGCTGCGTGCTTGCCTGCTGCTTGCTCCATCCGCACCTCGACCACCATTGCAGCTGCTGTCTCTCGAGAGATTGCCTGCCCTCACACCACGCGCTCTCCCGTCCGGTACGGCAGTGGTGTGAGCGTGCTTTCCTTTCGAGTCTGCACAGCTCGCCACTGTCCCTCCCGGTACCTCGAAAATCGCGGTTCGCTGAAATTTCGACCAGACGCGCCGCGCATGCTCGAGGACAAGAAACTCTGGAGTCGTCCCCACCCTCTCCGCCGTCTCTATTCACATCTCTAAATCCTAAGTATGGATAGCAACCACTTTAATGGCGGTTACAATCCGTACCAAGGCAACCCGCAGAACATCGCCCCGCAAAATCCGAGTCAGCAGTCCTCTGCTCAGCAGCAACAACAGCAGCCAGGTCTAGCTTCGTTCGGTTCGCTGTCTGCTCAGAGCCAGCAGCAAGGTCAGCAGCAGCAACAGTCGCCCTCGCACCCGACTCTGCCACCGCTGCAGAACCAGAATGGCTACTCCTTCGGCTCGCTGTCCTACCCGCACCCAGGAAGCCAGTCCCAGACGCCCACCACGCCGCATACGCCCCAACAGTCGAACATGCCTGGTGCAAACCAGAGCGCCTACGGGCAAATGCCTGGCGGTGCTGGCGGGAACATGCTGCCTCCAAGCGGCTTGAGCAACCCTTACGCCAGTGCCTCGCAAGGCATGATGTATCCATCCTCGGTCTCGACCTCTATGCCACCAACGACATCGGCTGCTGGACTGCCAACCCTCCGACCAATGCCCGCCGGTGGTGTGTCTGGAGTTAATGGCTTGCCGAGTCTCGCAAGCGCTGGACACATGGCGCAGATGGGCCAGCAGCCATCTTTCATGCAGAATGAGGAGGCGCCCACACACGTTGTGGGCTCGCAAGGCCGTCGTGGTGTGCTTCCGAGCGCGCCTGGTAGACCTCCGCCTGCACAAGGTGTCACGGCGACGAAGAGCATGATTCCTCAAAAGGATGCAGACGGAAAGTATCCATGCCCGCATTGCAACAAGACATACCTTCACGCGAAGCACTTGAAGCGCCATCTTCTGAGACGTAAGTCCACTTTCTTTGCACAGTTGTCATCATCTAACGCGTAGTAGACACCGGCGATCGTCCGTACATGTGTCACTTGTGCAAAGACACGTTCAGTCGCAGCGACATCCTCAAGCGACACTTTCAGAAGTGTTCGTTACGACGAGGCAATCCCACGGGAGCTAATCACTTGGCTCATCAACGCCGCAACACGAACAATGGCAACAGACTTTCTATCAGTCAGCAGGAGGCTCCAATTGGTTTAGCAGGTATGCCTGATGTGTCTGGCTCGTCCACGTACAATGCCAACGTTGTGGGTAGCAGTCCCAATGTCAACGGAGACATATCTGCCCGGTCCTCACGAGCCAACAGCTTGATTGGGGGCGGCGCTATGAGCCACCGTAACAGCCTCGCTGGGCTTGGTATACTAGGCTCGAACGCGCCGCACGCCGAGCAGATGCAGCAAGGAACTTCTGCGCCGTACCAGCCCGGCCTGAACGCCTATTCGATGCAGAACAACACGAACGGTGCACAGATGCCTTCTGGGTACCAATTCAACCAGCAGCAGATGAACGGCAATCCGTACAGCAACGCCCAGAACCAACAGCCGATGTCTTTTTTAGGCCATCAGAGCTCGCGCTTCGACAACAGTCAGGTGAACAGCCATCCACAACTGCAAAGTGGTGATGGTAGCGGTGTCGACTGGAACCGCATGTTTACGCAAAACGGCCAGGATGGCTTTATCGGCAGCCATTCTGCGAACGCGAGCTCGCAAGGAAATACTTATATCAAGACCGAACCAGATACAAAGCACGACTTTTCAACGCATAATGACTTCAACAACGATTCTTTTTTAGGTAGTCTGTACTCGCACCCGGGTGGCTTCGGGAGCGAGGAAACGGATCAAGGCATGCCTGGTTTCCCAAACTGGAGTATGGACGATCCCCTTCAAGCCAAGGTCGACAGCCTCATGCACCACTGCTTCCCACAAGGCGTGGATGCTGCTCAGCCGAGTCCTGCTGTTCAGCTAGTGCAGACTGTTCTCAAGATTGAGAATGTCAAGCATTTCGCGGAGCACTACACATCGTACCAAGGACACTGGCCGATCCTGCACATGCCGACTTTCAAGCTCACTGATGCCAACAACAACCTGGTGCTGGCCATTCTGTGCATTGGCGCTGTATACAGCCCGAAGTTCACAGTTCACCAGACTAGGCAGCTAATGGAGTTTGTGAAAGCCATTGTATT
The DNA here is from genome assembly GCA_000504365.2 of Pseudocercospora pini-densiflorae CBS 125139. Classification (NCBI taxonomy): domain Eukaryota; kingdom Fungi; phylum Ascomycota; class Dothideomycetes; order Mycosphaerellales; family Mycosphaerellaceae; genus Pseudocercospora; species Pseudocercospora pini-densiflorae. Next base: position 11,050 of record KZ107608.1, on the reverse strand, counting down.
CAGCAATTGCACCATCTACAACAGGACCCTCAGCGGACACATCGACGGTCTCGGTGACCACCCATTTGAGGTCGAAGAGCTTCAAGCGTTGTCAATGTTACAGACCATGTTCATCTGGCACGGCGATCCAACGCAGCGACAAGGTGCACGGGACGAGTTCCCTACCCTGGTCCGCATTGCCAAGGCGATGAACTTGTACGACACGGCATCTCCCGGCCACTACGCCTACAGCATGCTACACTCGGGACGGAATTCTCAAGCGAATCAATATCGAATGGAGAACTGGAACTGGCATGGATGGCTCGAGCAAGAGAAGCGCAATCGTGCTTTGTACCAGCTTCTTGTCACTGACGCTGCCATGGTAATGTACTTCAACAGCACGCCTCAGTTCGATCCGCTGGAGATCCGCTTGATGCTGCCAGCTGATGATGCTGCTTGGGATGCAGCAAATGCGCATGAATGTTCGAACGCCCTCGGCTTGAGTGGACCCGATGCTCAGAACAAGAACATGACCGGCACACGCAAGCCTATCCAGCCGACGATGCGTGACGCGATGAGGACACTTCTGGACCAGTACGCATCCTTCCAGCCAGGCACGACCAATGTCTACTCCAAGTTCATGCTCATTCATGCTCTCATCATTCGCATCATCGTTTGCCAGAAGGCGCTGCTCCAGCCCGATGGAGGCTATCATGATTTCAAGCTTGGACTCAACGGCAGCACGCCGGCAACGCCACTGTCTCAAAATGACTGGCTAGAGCAGCATGGCGGCAGCAGTGCCAGTAACAGTGGCCATGCAACACCGACGGGCGGCTTCAGTCCCAAGCAACAGCAGAACTTGGCTGCTCAGCAGGAGAAGAAGCGTCTCGGACAGGCTCTCGAGAAGTGGAAGCGAAACTGGGACACCGACATGGATCTCCAATATCCGCCGCATCATTATCAACAGCGACGATTCGGCTTCAGTCGAGATGGTGTCCACTTCTTTTACCTTGGTCGCAGCTTCCTTCAGTCCCAGCAGGCTTCTGACTTCAACGTCCCTGGCGATGTACGGTTCAGACGAGTCATGGCTCTTCTCAAGCGCATCAAGAGCATGGTCGTGGGCGACAACGAGACCAAGGGCCAAGACATCGGCTCTGTCGGCGACATTGACGACCAGTATGGACTTGACAACCTCACCCTGGATATGAAGCTGCTCTTCCGTCCCTACAACAGTCTAGTCAACAGTCCCGTCGCTGGTGTGCAGACCAATACAGTATAGTTTCCAGTTACGACATTGCAGCGTTTCTCATTCTTCGATTCGCGGGCGGATAAAAGTTACCATCGGAACTTCACCAGATTGATCCGATGTCATGATTGTCGGGATGCACAAAGCTCACTTTCGAGCTCTGGGCGGCGCAGATTTGCTTTTTTCGACATTTGCAAGAGGGAGGCTACAGTGATATGACACGAAACAGAACATAACGAGAACATAGATTATAGACGGCTGGTGACGTGGAGCTGGCAAGCTCGACCATTGTGGGATCGAGATGCGGCCCTGCACCGCAACACAAAATGGCGGCAGGCGTTGTTGCACATCATTACATTGCCTTCCTGTCCGGCGTGAATGCATGTGGCGGAGGGTACTACTGGGCGGCGGGCTACGAGACGTTACGAAACTGCATGGCTGTGGTGTGAGTGCGCTTTGGGCGGGTATTGATTGCTATTTGAGATTCGAAGAAGGAAAGACTTGCTTAGATGGGGCTGTTGAGCGCGAGCTCTGGGCTTTCGCTTCTGGCTTCGAATGTTCATACTGTTTCTTCTTATGTGTTATTCGATTTGTGCTGTCGCGTACGGTATTGGATAGACGAAGCATTATTATTGAAATCAGATGTATCAACAAAGGCATTTTGAATCACAGCCGCCTTTGGCGTCTTGACACTGGCCTCAACCTCAGCATTGGTCTCACTTCGACTGACACGTTATGAACGACGTGCATTGAGGCCGACACCCTTCGGCGCCGAATGTCCATCACCGCTATCACCGCGCCGCGCCGCGGTTCCACTTGATCGCATCTCGGCGCATCTCTATCACTGCCGTAGAGGAGGCAAGTCTTCCGGCTGTCACATTCTTCTTTTGTGATGGAAACCTTCCGCGAGAATGAAACATCGTTACGTCGAGGGAAGGGTCCAGACTTGTCTACTTTCCTTCCGAGACACAATGATGGCAACAACAAGACCCTGCCCGGACTTTTGCCTAAATACACAGCGTTGACGACATTCCTACACAGCCTGACCGGTGAAGAAGGAATTCGATGACGGCATGGTTTGGTGCCTTTGGAGTTTTGCCGAAGACAAGGCTGTATCGCAAGCGTGCCAGGGTCTGGTTTTGGTCAGTGCGAGTTTCGGCCGTAGATTTCTTGGCCACTAGCTGGGACGCTCCATCGGAAGGAAGCGTAGGCGACGGTGTTTCTTTTCTCGCTTGTCGGCGAGTTCGGTATGTGGGCTGCACGGGATGGCTGGTTGCAGCGTGCAGGACGCAAGTGCTGGTTGGGATGGGTTGAGTGTTCGGTATGTGAGGTCGGTAACGGTCGGCTTGCCGCAGACTGCGAGCGTGCTTGCCTTGCCTTTGTCAAGAGAGGTGTTGCTGGAAAGCGTACATACGCAAGTCGCGACTTGAAGCCTGGCAGTATGTCAAGAAAGGTCTGCACGCCTTTCTGAGAGGCCGAAGTTCTGCACAGTCTTTCGCTGCAAAGACGGACGGCTGAGTAAGACGACCCTGCTTTAGTTGTTTACCTTCCACAACTGTCGTCTGTTCACAACAATTCAGCAGGCCTTAAGTGAGCGACCTTATGAGCTGTGCCCTCAATCAGCGATAACGAGTCTGGAGCAGTCGATAAAACACGTACAGTGTGAACAGCTCCCGCGCCAAGAGGACAAGACAAGCCTCAGACCAGAAATCCATTTTCTCATGCAGCCAAGCTCGCATTTTTTTTAGAGCTCTGAGCATGACAGACTGCATGGTCAGCAAAGCCTTGCGCTCGAGCATGCGCTCAGCCGAATCTGGGGCTTCGATGCTGTGCGACGCAGCCCTGAGCTATGGTAGCGCTCCTGTCGAAGACGATCAAGTTGACGCCTCTCGCTGGAACCTGGTCTCAAGGCTGCTCGTTTGAGCCTCAAACGCCAAAAGATGCTCTGTCAAGCTGCGCGGCTGACCACCGTCACCTTCTGCGAAAATGGAAAGCGAACAGTCAACATGCGAAACGGTCTTCCTTAAGAAGTGGAACAGCTCGTCCGGTCATAGCGATCTCTTTCCTGCGTCGCTTTCATCATGTCACTTCGTGATTGGCAGCCCACACAGATTTTCGACAGCATGTCTTCTGGCTACATGCTGTCGAACCATGTCAATGTAACGGCGCGCCCGCCGCCATCATGGCTGGACTGGGACTCAGCAGTATATCACGTCAAGACCATGTTCGACGAGATCATACTATATGAGGACGGATGCCGTGACCCTCGGAACCTTACGATCAGGGATTGCTCGGCAGCTTGCCAAGATCCTGATCGCGTGTGGAACGATACTTTCACCTTGGCGAACTGCATGGCGAGTGAATTCTATGGAGGTGCAATTGCTGGGAGACTGACCCCAAGCAGGTGGTTCCAATAATTGCGAAGCTGTTCCTTGACGGCAACATCACATCTAGGGATCAGTCTGTCATTGAGTCCTTCGGAATACCTCGAAATAACAGCTCTCCACTGTACATGAAGTGGCCCGCCATAACTGGCTGCTTCGATGAATGGTGCAAAGATCGTTCACATGATGGATGTCGTTACTACAGCGACTCATTTGATTTGGTCTATTATCATGACACTTCCGGCAACGGTACAATCTGGAATCCCCGTGAATTTGCTAATCTGGCAAGTATCTGTGCCTCGAAACGGTTCAAGGACGCCGACGTCTAATCGAGTCTTAGCCTTGGCCAGTGAACGTTTGCCAAGGGATCAATGCCGAGATCAATCCAGATATTGGAGGCATAGGAGTAAGATCACTGGTCCAAAATCGGGTTCTACACTGATCATATCGCGCAGGTCTTCATAAGCTATTTGATGCAAGTGGTGTGTGATCTTATATGAGGTGCATCTGTAGCTGGAAACTGATCCGATTTAGTTCATTGTCTTGTACTTCTGGCAAGGCTGGCATATCTTAGGACATTGTGGGCGATTCATCGACTGGCTCACCTACTACTGCCAAGGCCGACGGTACAGTGAGGCATGGAAATTGGCAAACCGTGGCCGAGAACGAAACAAAGCCTCCAGCGTTCCTGAATCGCTGGCAAATGCACTTAACGACTTCCACAAAGCTCAATGCTTCTTCGTGCTTGCAATCCAGGTCGCATGTTTGATCGCACTCAACAATCCGGACTACCTGGCGGCAACATCCTGGCAACAGTTCTGGAACAATATCGGCATGCTATTCGACCTTGCCTTTGGTGGCTGTTTACTAGTGCTCTTCTCGCTGCTCATTCTTCGCCGTTGTGGCAGAAAGGACACAGATACTTTGGTAGTATCCATTGCTCCGATTGGTCTGGCAGCTGCTACCTGGTTCATTACATGGGAATTTAACGACAGCGCTCTCGCGACATTGCAGGCGCATGTCACATCGGACGGCATCAGCGAATGTGGCAACATTGTAAGATTTCCTTCAGACACCTTTCCAACCGTGTCCGCGCTAATCAAGGTCTCGTTCGTAGGCGCCCACTCAGTATTGTTGGGAGAATGACTGGTTCTTCTCAAATTGGATAACATCTAAGTCCTGCGGAGTGTTCATGTCCACTTTTGTGCTGATCATGCTCATCTGCATGACCTTAGACCAGGTCAGGGTATTTCCCAACGACTCCGGATCGGGCAGGCGACGAACACCATCTCAAGTCTTCCACGAATGGCTTCTGATGAGTCGATGGCTAGAGCGATACGAAACTTTCATCAAGAAAAGACGTCATGTGTCATGGCTGACAAAGGTCCATTTAGACACTGGCGTGGGCCTGATCAAGTGCATTAGATTCTTCCTTCTGCTTCTCGTCGAGGTAGCGCTCATGTGGTTACTTCTTCTTTTGCTCAATGACTAAAGGAAGCTACTTTTACCCGGGAGATATGTTGTTCTGGACCTGAAAGCTTGGACTCTGGGTCAGGTCTTGGCTGTTACGATCTGGATCCCTCTGCTTTTTGAATGGGCGTGGAAGATGATTGGTGGGTGATTTGCTCCTGCAGACGTTTGTTGTCATGCTCTTGCTAAGCGGCTATTCTAGCTCGTATGTACGATGATCTTTGAGGTCGTAATGCAAGCGATGGAAACACAGACACGAGTGCAACGCACGAGAAGACGTCCGATAGGTTGTTGGCGAAGCCTTCGAGCTACGAAAGGATCAACAAAAGACCTCAAACGACATCGGATGAGTTTGCAGTCTGATGATGTGACATGATGAGCAATGAGTCGATGGGAAGGTAAGGCACGATGTCCCAATACAATTTCAAGGCACCATTCTTGTCTGCTCGTACAGAATAACACGGTACGCTACAATGTATAGGCAATGACCGCCAACAAAGTCATTCCCAACGAGACCAGATTCACCCGACTCAGACTCCCAGCACTCTCACTCTCGGGAAAGACTCCCGTATCATTCAACCTCATACAAAGCATTTGGAAACTCTCCTCAGTCCCAGCATCCAAAACCAACATATGAAGCTTCTCAGCAAACGGGTTAAAATTCGCCCTCCGACCCTCGATATCCGAAGAATTCGAAGCCGTAGAGGACATGTATCCGAAAGCTTCATTTTCTCCGAGAGGACCGAGAGAAGTTCCATTCGCTGCAGCAAGATATGGTTCAAGAGAAGTCGTACCAGCGAAGATGGGAGTAATCCTAGGAAACAACCCCTCACAACCAGGAAGCTGATAGACAGATTCCCCGAGCGGAAAACTATGGCAACCATTTTCGTCGGGTTGGGAACTATGCCATGCTGCGCGAATTGAACTTATACATTGCTCGCCGAATTTCTCAGAACAATAAATTCCTGGATTTGAAGTTGCATTGTAGAGGTCCGTCACGTTTTGTGGGAAGGGTTGAGCCATCCATGATGCACATAATGGGTTCGAAGCATTGTTTGTTGTTGCATTGAATGCTTCTCCGAGCGACTCGTTAGTCCCAGGCCAGGATAAGGAGTAGACTGCGTTTGCGACTAGAGGATTTATGTAGGAGTAGTTTTGACCTCCTACGGGTTCTGCGTCGGGGACTGATATCTCTGTGATGTTGATTGTCCAGGTCCAGGGATCAGATTGTGAATTCGGCCAGGAGAAATTGGAGGATTTCGTGAGGTTTGGGTGTCGGTTCGCTTCGGTGAAGGAAGGTTGGGGCCCTGGACCTATGCCTCGAGAGCCGACGTATTGGAATGATGAGGTGGTGGATATCAGGCTTGAGATGATGGTGATGGGTAGGTGAGAGGGTTTCATTGTTGGTCGTATTGAAGGTGCAGAATTGGACTTTCCTGGTGACGCTTCTGCAAACTTGCGTGGTGAAGTTGTATCAAGAGGCGTAAGTCTTCAGTCCCTTGCTTTCAAGAAGTCTTGTCAGGCACAGCGGCACGGTATGTGGTGGTTTGGGACGTCACGCCAAGGCTGTTATGGTCTTGGCAGCTGAATGATCGACAGGACTTCTGTGGCACAGTCCATGTTTTAGCCGCCCTTGTGACCTGTTAGCGAGATGTAAACAGAGCGACATAGAACGCTATATGTGATTTTGAAACTCAAACGGAGGCAAGCTGAGAGGTGGTCAAGTAATGAGAGGTATCGTCCTCGACGCGTCCTCGACACAATATTATCATTACCATTAAACATTATCCACTTCTGGTCATGTGTGAGCTTCACCTAAAGCAATCGTCGCCTTCGCCAAAGTTGTGGCATATGGTGACTTGAGCGTTCCAGTACTGTAGGTCCCAAAGTTTATGGTATATGATTGTCTTCGCGAGCTGTGATCCATACCACTCGATGGCGTGTGGCGCTTCTGAACACGCTCTACCAGACCACTTTCCATTCCGATCGATAAGCGAGATAATCTGCGGACTTGGAGGTTCCCAAGGCTGACCTATGATCGTCTTGGAAGACCTTCGAAGACCCACCTTCCAGAACATCAGCTACGCATTCTGAGCAGAAAGTATTCGCCTCCATCTTACCATTACATTCCGACCACTTCTCAAGATTGCCATGTCCTTGATGACTCCGTCTGGTGCTCGATACCAGATCTCAAATTTCGGGTGCGACAGGTTGAAGAAGTTGTGAAACTCGTTGCGATTCCATAGCCACAGGAAAGTACTGATGCCGTCACCCAAAGTGAGGCTATCGATACCTGTGTCTTCGTCGAAGCTGGTTGTGTCGACAACGTGCGGATAGCCGATGGGTCGGTTGATTGGAAGACCAGGGACATGGGTGTAGTATAATTGGCCCGGGAGATCAGATTCTAGATCTGATGATTTGGTCTTGCTCGTTCCATTCGCCGAGACCGTAACCTCTATGCGAGGTAATGGGATGGGAAACAGCATCCTCATCGCATGCAGAGCATCTTGAAGGAAACGTCGAAAAGCTGACGGCCATGTTACTGTCCGGCTGAAGATCGTAGATGAACGCGAAGAAGCCTGGCAGAGTTTGATGATGCATTTGATAAGTCCCCAGGCCTGCAAACGCTAAATGTATGGGGAACATGGAGTAACGATAACCTTCTCGTTGGGCGAAGCTGTTAAAAGCCCGAAGCCAACAGCTCAGCTGGTTATGATAGAGTGATTGCGCTTTTAAGGAGTGCCTAATATGTTCGTTGGTCCGTGACATCAAGAGCGATATGCGCGTTGCCCTTGTTATGCTTCGAGAAAAGCGACTATGCGAAGTAAGGGCCAGATTATCCGGAGTAACATGGTCACAGATGGTCATGGGAGTACAATGACATCGCCGGCGCATGACCAACCTAGAGATTCTCGCCCCAAGAGATGATTGAAAGACCTGGTTTCCTTCTGATAGAAATGCGATATGCGAAAGTTGTTTGTGGTGCCACCTCAAGGACTGCTCATTTCCCGGATTACTTTCTCCAAATTCTTGACATCATGCGCGAATCGCCCAAGGAAGCAGCCGTCAACGCCATCCTTGAGCTTTTCGAAAGTGCCAGGACCGGCCGAACCTCCGTAAAGAATCCGAACGCGGCCTGTTCTGTTCTTGCAGAGCGCCATGAGGTTCTGGGTGACAGCCACGACATGGTCTGCTCCAGCTGGCTGCGAAGCACCAATCGCCCAAACTGGCTCATATGCCAGAATGACCTCAGCATCATCAGGTATCTGCGAAAGTGCAGCCTCGATCTGCGGCTTGCACTCACTCACAGCTATGCCAACTGCTTGCGAAGCAATCTCGCTTTTATTCTTCTCGCCGATGCACACCAGAGGTATCATGCCGTTCCTGACAATAGCCGCAGCTTTCTTGGCCACATCTTCGTCCGTCTCCCCGAACAAACGTCTACGCTCTGCATGGCCAATCTCTACAATCTTCACGCCTGCCTGACTGAGAGTCAATGGGCTGACCTCTCCAGTATATGCACCCTTGTCCTCGCTGTAAGAGTCCTGTGCTCCCAATAAGACGTTCGTCTTTGCCAATCGCTCTTTCGCGGACAGCAGTGTCACGAAGTCGGGGATTACGAACAGATCGATATCGGCGTTGTCTGCGGCCGCGGAGATCGAAGCTACTGATTCGATGTAGCGGAGGGTCGAAGGCAGGTCGAAGTACATCTTCAGGCTGGTACCTGCGATGCGCTTTTCGCGCTTGCCGGGAATAGGAGCCATACTGAGCTGATGCCACGCAAGTCTAGAAGCAATCCCTTTGTGGTTGAGTGTTTTCGTTGCCAAATAGCAAGGTTGGCACTAGAAGGGGTGGCTTGTAGGTGCGGCAACTCAGTACACAGGCCTTCCGTCTCTTAGCTATTAGATAGACCCCTTTACATGCTAATCTAGTATGTGAATAACCATTAGATCTATGCTCTTTTATGTAAATAATATCCTTATATACTACTTTCTATCGAGTAACGAATAAGGCCTTATCTAACAAAGGGCTTATATTAGAAGAAGAGGAAGGGGCCGAATTTAATATAGCAAACCCCTAAGTACCCGTAGAGGAGACGGATTCGTACGAGGGTAGAAATAGAGGCGAAATAGTCGAGTTTACTATAGTAGAAGGGCTAAATCTTCCTTAGTCGTAGAACTTTAATCCTCTATAGGCTCCTCTAAGTATTAAGTATTAATTCTATATTCCTAACGTTAATAGGGATTGCCTATATAATATAGAACTACCTACTAATTATAACTACGCTTCTACTAGTAAATCTATATATAAAGACTATACTACTAGTTAAACTAAGTTTAGAAAGGTATAGAACCTTCTATAGAGGGTTTAGGAGCTATTTTAGACTACGGAAGTAAAGGAGATAGTTACTAGGTTTACTAATTAGTATATCGAGTAGTAACGAGACAACGGTCTTACCTATAAAGCGAAGCGATAGGCGTCTAATTATAAACCTATTAAGACGGTAGAAATTAATATCTAGCTTAGATTAGTATATTATATCGGCGTAGTAGGTTAGAACACGCCTAGCGACTACTAGTCTAACGATTTAATAATACTATACTACTATACTATAAGGTTTATAAAGAAACGTCGCTTCTAGTAGATAAAGAGGTTTATTAAGCTATTAAATATAGTAAAGGATTAAGTACTAGCGATAAAGTATTAGTATATAAAACTAGAGCCGATTAGTAGTCGTATTAAGGCTACTTTTAAGAGATACTACTTACCTCGAAGCTAGGTATCGATTAACGAGATTATTATCTACTTTACTAGCCGTAGTAGATACGTTAAAGTTATTAGGAACAAGCCTTATCTAGAGGGTTATAAGCTTCTTACTCTATATAATACTAGCTACGTATATAATTATATATTTAACTCGCTTATTACTAGCTTCGAGAACGACTATCTACTAGCTCTAGAAGAGATAGATAGAGTACTAAGTAGATATAGAAGTAAGGAAGAAGTTAAGGTTACGAAGGGCTATATTAAATAGCTCTTAGTAATAGTACGTACTACGCTCTAGTTAGTACTTAGTATTAGAGGGCTTAAAAGTTAGAAGTATATTGTCTCCTTCTAAGTCTATCTATATAGAAGAAGCTACTCTATAAAGGGCGTATACCTACCTTAAGTAGCCTCTATAATAGAATCCCTAGGTCCCTAAAATATTCGCGACTACGTAAACTCTCTCTATAGACTTAGAGTTATATTCTATTTTCCTAATCTCGTCTATTCTTAA
>KZ107602.1:0-33603 GCA_000504365.2 Pseudocercospora pini-densiflorae CBS 125139 | reverse complement strand
TAATATAATTAGTAAAGATCTAGGTATATACTAATTAATCTTTAGTATCCTATTTATCTTAGTAGTTCTTAAATTCCTCTTACGACTTATTAGAGGCCTTAATAATAGGCTTCTTATAAGTACCTTAAATATAGCGCTAGACCTATATACTCTTAAGAGTACCCTCTATAGTATAAGACTATAATAGGTAATTTTCCTTATTCTTAAGCTTTAGAATATTACTTATATAAGCGCTAGTAGTAGAAGCTATTATAGATAATAATAAAAATATAGAAGAGTTAATATAAACTATATATTAACCTTATACTAAATATAGGCGTATATAGTAGATAGCTAATACGTTATTATTATCGACTCGAAGTCTAGTATCTACTAGAATACTTAAGTAGTAGCGGCGATAGTACTATTAGTAGTATATAAATTAGTAATAATACTAGCTATATAGTAGTTAGAGTAACTATTAGAATATATAGAATATATATTAGAAACGTAGAGGGCTTAAAACTACTTAAATGTAACTAATGTATTCGAGAGAGACTATCTACGAGAAGTCGGAAGAAGAAGTGCGGCAGTTGCAGCCTAAGGCATCATGCACGTGATAGACCCACACACACTCTTCAAGTTATTGTACTAGTTGTTCCAGCCCACAGCAAAGCCGACAGCTTCGTCCACATATCGAGCACCAAGTTGAGGAATAGCACCAGGCAGAGGAAGCCAGGTCACCATCTCGCCGAGGCATTGCATCTAGGCCGCGTCAGCTTATGCATATCTGCAAAGCCAGATCACAATCTCATACCATGCCCCATATCGCACAGCCTGTGAAGATGTAGCCTAGGAAGGTACTCAGAGGACCAGATTGGGCTAGGTGTCTACCAATACCGAGGAAAAGGCCGGTCCCGATTGTGCCACCGATCGCAATGAATTGAACATGGCGCTCCTTCAAGCCGCGCTTAACATATCAGTACTCAATCTTCACATGTTCCTGTGGGTCTCGCCAGTCTTCCTCGGTCGAGTTGGACGTCTCCACTGCTGGGAGCTTCAGGTCTGCTGGGTCGGCCGGCATGTTCCACTGCTTGTTCACCACCTCAACGTCGCCTTGCATGTATGCCATGATAGACGGTGATGCGCCGATCTTATATTCTCTATCAAGCGCTCAGCGCCGTCAGTACCGTGCCATCCGGTGGTGTGAGAGAACGTGTCGTCTGGGATAACAGCAGGATGCCTTGCCCTTCCTAGCGATTGCAACCGTCACGTTGCCCTATCTCCGCACCCGCTCATGGCTGCAAGTGCCGCAAACCTTTTTGACGTCCAGGATATGTGGCATGGATGTCATTGGGGGTCGGCCTCGAAGTACTCAGTCTGCACTACTGCAGAGATGAGCAAGACGACCATGTAAATGGGTCGGAAGCCAAAGAAAAGGCGCGGTCGCGCTCTCATACATCAGAGTGGTAGTCAGGATGGATCCGGACAATCGCCGAACGCACCCTCGGGCCCATTGCATCGCAGCCTTCCCTGTGTGTTCTCGAATGCTCAGAGGCACACATCGCGAATCACATCGCGAGCTTGTGACAGCGGCAACAATGAGAATCGATGTTGTTGGCGAACAGGAGAACGCGTCGCGTCAAAGGATTGAAGACGTCAGCGGGCAGGAGTCTTGGCATGATCAGTCAGCCGTGATTTGCTCCCTAACGCTCTTCTCTCCTTTTCGAAATCACAGCACTGCAGACTCTGCTGCATCAGACTATGGCTGATACAATTCAATGTGTCGATATCTTCGGTAAGCTGCATCAAACACCCATAGCAGAGCTACAATGGCGGCCAGCAGCCTATGGCATCGTGATCAAGGACAAGCACGTTCTGCTTATACGCCAATTTGGTGGGGAGTACGACTTACCTGGAGGTGGCGTCAACATTGGTGAAGATCCGAAGACAGCTGCAATTCGTGAAGTCAAAGAGGAAAGCGGCGTCGAAGCAGGAAAACCTGTCCTTCTTGGCGTGGAGTCGTCCTTGTTCAGAGCCTCGCACTCCGATCACAAGTCGTACCATAGTCTGCTTCTATACCACAGCTGCAGCTATATATCTGGAGAAATCTCCACTGCAAATCTGGACGAGATCGAAAGGCATTATGTCGATAACGCTGAATGGATTGACCTGGAAGTCATTGACAGCATTAAAGTATCTAGCACAGTGGACTTTAGACCGTATGTTAAGAAAGCCTCTTGCTAGGTGTATGAGTTCAAGTCGGGAGGACTCGTCCCGCAAGCATGGCACATGCATGAGGAGCGGGAAGATCACTTGCGAAATTTGGCGAAGGGCGACCTGCAAAAATTGCCAATATTTATCACAGAATTGGATGGCAATGAAGTTGCAGATCTGATTCGGAGCGTAAGCGAAAGGGCGAGAGATTCTGGTACTTACATCACCGAGCATGTCCTCTGCATATGAGGGCGGCCTCCCTTCCGTAACATCGGCACATGCACGGAAAGAACTCCAAATTGTTGTGCGCGGCGTACCTTGCCTCGTTCGAAGTTCCGATTTCTGATTCATGACCCGGCAGAGCAAGAACACTTCGCCGTCGATCAGCCCTGGACGTTAACAAGCCCTGCCGCGCAACTGTGCGTGGTAGACGAGATTGCTTTCGCAAGGCATCCACAAGCGCAAATACAAGCTCTCACCGGTGTGATAGGATGCAATCTTCTGGCTGGCTGTCTTCTGCAAATAGAAACACTACTGCAGGTATGGCCCAGGGCGCGTAGGGACCCACCATGGACAGCAGTATTATTTTGCTCGTGCACCGCAGAGACTGCGTCTGGGTTGGGAAGGGCAGAACTTCTTTGACGGTAATGGGCCGACCAACCTGAGCATGTCGTTGCGGAAAACCTTCAGTGAATGGCGCTGGCACAATCAGCCGTGCAGGTAGCACTTGCAATTTCCCGTGGTGATCTTCCATTCGCCTGGTTTGATATGCAGCACGATTGCAGCTGTCGGAGCTCTTGAGGTTCTGCGCAGGCGCAGCGAGTCCACCGGCGACTTTTGACGGCTCAAGTGGTGTCGAAGTAGGTAGTTGCGTATGTTTAATGCTCAGGAACGCATGTTTCTTTCACCTGCCGCCATGCATATCTTGCTGCACCGGCAGACCTTGCTCGCTCCTACGAGCATATCTCTTCGCTAGAATGAAATCAACGCATCAAATGGTCTAGAAGATGAGACCTCCTGCAGGTCAAACGTTAGTGGGGAGAGGCTTCAGGTCGTACGTGAGGTACTGCAGCCAAGTCTGCAGGTCGTTTCGTCCATCGAGCGCAGTTGCGTGCAGCAGAATATACCTCGCAGGTGCAGAGCTCCCTTGATATCAGTCGCTTGACATCGGCAGAACATGTGTTGGACAGCCCAGGCCTGCTGAAGGGAAGAAGTTGGTACTCAGAGCACGCTTGCCTGCCCGCCAGCTATGCACTCCAGGCCGCCGAACGTCTGTTCGAGGACGGCCATAACCGCATCCCTGTCATCTGCTAGTGTTCGACCGCATTTGCTCATCAAATATGATCGTCGTCTAGTGGTCTGAGCTGAAGAATCGTGTCCAATTGAGCTTACTTATTTGATCGATCGTCTGCTGACAGAACCGTCAGTATTTGGCTCGGACGAAACACCGACATGGATATGGCCTGGGCTACTGCAATTGCGCGTATACCCCATGTCGTCCGCTACTAGCAGTGTCGCCCTGTGTGTGGTGTATAAGTTGTCACTCAACTCCCTGTTGATACGACCACCACGAACAGCGCCCAACTCTGCTGGATACCGAGAATAGATCGGACGGAAATATTTCTTCGTGCTTGTCTGTAAGTGTTATGTCAACACATCACTCAAGTCTGATGTTGAATGAGAAGGTAGCAGAGCGAATTGACATCTGGCAAAGGCTATCGCTCGCCTCAACGAAAACCTGGGCTGCAGCAATCAAGCAATAACGAAGGACTCAATTCTCATTTATCGACCAGCACAAGCTCGGCAGATTCCAGTGCCCAGACCGAATCGGCATACGCGCAAGCCAATCTGTAGCCGAAGAAACTACCGCTCATGGTGACCTCGCGACCTGTGAGGCAGGATGGTGTTGTAGGTTCCTCGTCAACTCCATCCATAGCAGTATCCTCCATGGAATCAGACTCTGTCGGCGTTCGGACTCGAATTACCGGCACATCATTCTCGCTGCAAGCTTGGCAAGATGGGAAGAAGGATCCGTGGACTCCAGGCCAACCTCACAAGAGCTTCGAGACCAAGTTGAAGACGGCAGAGCTGATGGAACGCGTCGCGTCCGGGGCGCACTTGAGGTCCAATTGATTTTTTTTTGGAGATTTTCGTCCTCTCAATCGGACAGAAAACCAGGGGATATATTTCGAGACTGCGCTCTCAGGGCGAAACAGGCTACTTCGTCCATTGCTGTAAACTCTTCTCTTTCTTCTATGGAGCCTGTCGGATGTAGGACGTGTTTGTAGAGCGAGCATTGTTACGCCACCCTGTTGCACTCAGAGCATCGCGGTTGGGTGAAGACCTGTGCGGCACCATTATTACTCCTTGACCAACTCGCACTTGCGGCCATTGGTGTCGTAGCAGTCATCTGATGAAGTCACATTTTGAGGCATTGACAGCAATGTTTATGCTCTGGCGACATCCTCGGCTACACTTGCCAAAGTCAAGACCAAAAGTCGTGCCTGGAAATCCAGGCTAAACAGAATCGCGACCTCATCAGCGCAATGCGCTGACCCTATGCTCCAGCAATCACGACAATGACGATATAACACACCCCAGAACTATTCCTCAACCTCCAGACTCCCGCCAAAATGTCCAAACAGCCTCCCTCCCAACTCTCCGAAGACGACATCCTCAACCCAAAACTAAACGTCTCCTGCCTCGACTTCCTCCTTATCGAACTCGTACCTCTCGCCCAAAGATTAACAGACCAACTACACGCCCGCGAACAAGCACTTATAGAAGAATTTCGAAAAAGCAAAATCTTCAACAATAATGACGAGGCCGAAAATAACGACACAAAAGCGGTAGCCACAGCCCCAACAGCAAGCGTAACAGGAACAGCAGGAGTAGAAACCAGCACAACCGCACCAGCAGGAGGCTACATGGACGAAGAAACCCGCGAAGCAGTATTCTGGCGTCTCGATGGATTAGGATATCGAGTTGGACAAGGATTGGTTGAGCGGTAAGTACGTCTCCCCCAAATCCTCCCTCCCTCCCTATTTCCCTACCTCTTCCAAACTTCCACATCTCTGACTTTTTGCAGTTTCTCCGCCAACAAGCCCCGCACAACAACGCCCCTAGACGCAATAAAATTCATATGCAAAGACCTCTGGATTCTGTTATTTCGCAAACAAATCGATAATTTGAAAACGAATCATCGAGGAGTTTATGTTTTGACGGATGCGAGGTTTCAGCCGTTATCTCGAATGTCTGTTGATCGGAGAGCTGGGGCGAAAGCTGGGGAGGATGCTTTGAGGAGGGCACAGGCTGTGAGTATTGACAGTACTTGAATCCGGGCAGAGGCTGATGCTGATGTGATTTTCAAAGTACCTTTACTTCCCATGTGGTGTCATTAGAGGTGCGCTACAGGGACTGGGATTGGATGTCACGATCACAGCAGAGACGACGGAGATTCCTTCTGCGACTTTTCAGATCAAGACAAAAGGAGCTAAGGCTTGAGAGTGAGGTGCAATTCGCGGGTGTTCGCACTGCGATGCAATGGCATGATGATCTGGGTCTGGAAGAGCTGATAGAATGTCGGTGCAGCGAAGGGCACCTTCTTAGAGTGCTGTCTGACTGGCTCGGAGCAAGCCAGCCCTGTGCCACTCGACATACCATGGCCTAGCGAAGGGCGTTATCAGATGCCGATCAGGCCACCTGCCCGTTGGACGAGCTCATCAAGACATGGGTAGAGGATGTGTTCAACGAGACTTGCGCAGCGCGTCCTGCTCGCGGCTGTGAAGGAGGATCTTAGAAAGGTGGGGAGAAATTGAAAGCGAAGCGCAGAGTCTGCATGGGAAAGCTTTTGATTCTGATGCTTCGCTCATCTAAAGCAGATACCATGAATCATCATGGCTCGTGTTACGGAAACCCTCAGCGTCTCGTGTCATCGAGAGAATACCGCGCTCCATCCTTCTGCAGCGGTCCAGCGCTGTCAAAATTACTCCCTAGGACAACTGTCAGCATATTTCAAAAGAGAGAAGTTTGACGGCACTCACTTCTTTGGTGGGTTGAGCACGAACTCGATACCCTTCTCAATGTTACCCTTGAGACCCTCGTAGCACTTGGTAAGGAGCTTCTTCTCGTAGTCGTTGGCGTCCTTGACAACGTTGATTGCCTTCGATGCACCCTCCTTGCCAAGCTCGACAGGGACGGAGAAGTATTCAAGGCCGGTCTCCTTGACGATAGCATCACCGCCGTCAACACCTGGAAGGTAGACGAAGGTTGGCTCGATGATGCCAGACTGGCCCTTGGCAGCCTGCATAACCTTCTCTGCGAAGCGGAAACCTGCGTAGGCCATGGAAAGGGTGGCTGAACCTGCGCCGTCCTTGGCCTTGACGACCTCATCACCACCGAACTGGACGCCTGTGAGTGGGGTCAGTGAATGCTTAGAGAAGAACGACCACGATCTGTCACTTACGAGTCGTAAGAGCATCGAGCTTATCTTGTGGGATCTCAACAGCTGGCTCGGCCTTGGAGAAGAGCGGCACAATGGTCTCGCCAGAGTGACCGCCGATGACTGGAATCACGGTCTTGGATGGGTCCTTGGTGCCGGTAATGCCCTGCACGAAGGTCTCGGCACGGACGACATCGAGAGTGGTCACACCGAAGAGCTTCTTTGGGTTGAACTTGCCAGCCTTCTTGAGCACCTCGGCTGCAATTGGTACAGTGCTGTTCACTGGGTTGGAGATGACCAAAATGTATGCATCTGGGCAGTTCTCTGCAATGCCCTGGACGAGACCTTGCACGATACCGGCGTTGATCTTGAAGAGATCATCACGGGTCATGCCTGGCTTGCCTGCGAGTCGTCAATTGTTAGCGCCATTCTGCAAGAGGCGCATATGCTCCTTCCGACTTCTTCCTAGTGCCGAGCCATTGAGCCGAGCTGCGAGTGCGCACGCTGGTGTACCTACGTGGAATACCGGCTGGGATGACGACAATGTCGGCTCCCTTGAGTGCCTTCTTGAGACCCTCGCCATTCTCTGGGAGGTAGCCATCAATGGTGGCCACTGATGAGATGTGGGAGAGATCGGCGGTGACACCTGGGGTGTTCACAACATCGTAGAGTGATAGGTGGTCGACGAGAGGGCAGGCCTTGAGGAGGAGGGAAAGAGGCTGGCCAATGCCGCCGGCGGCACCTGCAACGACTGATGATCTGTTAGTATTGAGTCTGGCTTAGGAAACGAAGCTTTGTATCATTGCCAGAGTGGTGTTGGCAGGCGTGAGCTTCGAGTCAACTTTCGCTGACAGGACTTTCGAGTGCCAGCTGATGTCGTAGCTGCTCTCGAGCGGTGTCTCCATTGTTGTTCAAAAGCAGCGTGGCCTTCTTTCTGCCCTGCCGTTGCCATTGCAAAACACGTTGAGAAAGTGAAGATACACACTTACCGGCCTTCATGTTTGCTCTTGTAGATGTCTTCGGGATGTGTACGTGAGGGAAGTGTCGTGGATGTGGGACTTGGAGTCGATGACAGTTGGCCGTGAGAAAATGTCAATGAGGAAACAGCTCGAAAAAGTGTTTGTCGGTCAGTGAGCTCAGCAGCAGCGTCGGAGTGGAAGCTCCAGCGTGTAATTCGAAACACCGCGGGGAGATGGTGGGGCAAGGGAAGCACAGGCCAGACCCTTGTCCAGATCCACTCGGCCTCAACCTTGATGATATTTGAGTGAATGGCGCGATCGTGGAGCCAACACTACTGACATCAATGTAGTGGGCAGCACCGGCAGCTATACGTAGTTGTTTCGTGGTCACTCTCGCTCTCACACTGAGTCTCAGTAAGGACCAAAAAGCAACACTCTTCGTTCACTCATTGCCTTATACACTAGCCCTCACTCAGTCCTGTGAAACTCCCATCACATCCACTCATCACTTGATCCAACATGACAACCTCATCACAACCAACCACGCAATCCCTCCTCTCCGCCTCCGAAACCAGAATCTCCTGCTACGAACTCACATCCACCTCTCCAATCCCGGACACCCGAATCCACGAAATCATAAACCACACAATACAACACTGTCCATCCTCCTTCAACGTCCAATCCGCTCGCGCAGTAATCCTCCTAAAAACCGACCATAAAAAACTCTGGGACCTCGCAGACAATGTCGCAAAAATAGTCCATCCGCAACCCTACGAGAAAATGCTCGGGAAGATGATATCGGGTTTCAAAGAAGCTTATGGGACGGTATTGTGGTTTGAAGATGATGAAGCACTTTCAGGCTTAGCGAAGAAGAATCCATTATTTGGAAATTTGGTTCCTGGCTGGGGAGAGACGAGTAATGGTATGCATCAATTTGTTGCGTGGACGGCATTGGAATTAGAAGGTTTGGGGTGTAATCTGCAGCATTTTAATTTTATGGAGGAGTTCTCGGACGCTGTGGGTAAAGAGTGGAATTTGCCGAGTACGTGGAAGTTGAAGGCGCAATTGGTGTTCGGGACGCCCGTGAATGGTTTGGTGAGGAAGAGGGAGAGGACGTATAAGCCTCTGGAGGAAAGGGTGCAGATGTTTGGCAGTTCGTAGCGGAAGTGGACGTCAGACGGGGGAAATGTGATATTTTCTTTTGTCTCAATCTGCTTTTTTCGTAATGCCAATGGCTTCTCATCTACCAACGTAGTAACAATGATGGAGCAGTGCTACTCCTCCTTGACATCACAATCGTCAGCAGTCTCGAAAAACTCCTCGTACTTAACCGGGGTCTTCCTCAACCGCGTCGATCTGCGCCTCGTGGGCGACTTTTGCTTCTTCTCACTCTTGACGGACTCCTCAGAAGGAGGTCTCTTAGTCTTGTACCGCTTTGCAAGCCATTCCTGAGCAGGAACGGCCTCTTCCAACTGCAGAACCATCTGGGACGCATTGGTGGCAGAAAGCTCCGGATCGAGCGATGGTCCCTAACCATTGCCTCCCCCGAACGCATCCTGCTCGCCTTCTGCGTCTTCGTCGCCACCTTGAGGATTTTGCTGGTATTGCTGACCCATCGGTGGCTGTGGCTGCTGCGGTTGGCCGTACATCTAAGACTGTCAGCAACTCAGCCTTCATCTTTGTATATGTGTTTGTGGGGAGACTTACATTCTGTTGAGGCATGCCTTGCATTTGCCCCATAGGATATCCAGGAGGTTGTTGTGCATACATGTTTGGGTCGAACATCTGATTCCCGCCATACTGCTGCTGGGGTGGTGGATATGCGCCCATCTGCTGCTGGTACTGAGGTTGTTGCATGTGCTGTTGGTCCACGCCGCCAAACTCAGGCTGTCCACCCATCTGAGGCGGTTGCTGTTCAAGTGGTCCCGCTGTCGCACTTTGCGCATCGGGAACAGTATATGTGCCGACAGGTGCATTGTACTCTGGTCTCCGCTTGTGAGATGGTGTCGCGTCTTCTCTTGGTACAATATCAATGAGGAAGTCGAACATGTCACTCTTGGCAAGGGCAGATGCGATGTCGCTCCGTTGCAGCGTGCGTCGCTTGTTCTCTTCTGCATGAATCCATGCGCGCATTGTTAGCTCCGTGATGAAGATATCACATCCTTTGGCGAACAAAATTGGTGCTTCGGCGCTGATCATCTTAACTTCAGGATCTGCCTTCATGACCTTCTTTATCCGGGCCAGAGGTAGCTGGTGCAGCTTGTAGTCGTGCTCTTCCGTCTCCAGTTTCGTCACTTGATTTTGCCAATAGGTATTGAGAATATCCCGATACGGCCCACTCAAGCCTTGCGACACATTCTGCCAGTGACCAGTAAATGTCTCTGGCGGTGGTGCATGACCTTGCGCAGCTATGGCAGCGCTTGCGCCGTAATGGCCGCCATGGCCGGAATCGTAGAGCGGAGCGCCATTCTTGCCGTCATATCTCTTCGGCTGTTGCTGTTGCGCGGGTTGCTGTGGTGGAACGCCGCCGTACTGCATTTTGACGGTGTCGCGACAGCAGTGCGCTCAATGCGCCTCGTCGATTTGGTCCCGAACAACGCGCCGCGCAGAGGCGGTGACTTCCTCTCCACTCCAGAAGCTCTGTGCACTACAATATTCGCTAAAGTTGTGCTGAATATGGCACTGCGACCAGGTCTGCTCGCTGCGCGCGTCGCGTGGCAGCTCTCGCTACGGTATATGTCTATGGTCTATGTGAACCGCGGTCAGTCTCCGTCGATGGCAGTATCGCGTTGTAGCGTTCGTGGCGCGCGTCGCAGCAGTCGCAGTCGCAGTCGCAGTCGCAAGAGCGATGCCATCATGAGGCGATTGCAATTTCGAGGCTGCGACGGCGCGGCGCTCGTATGTAAACAATCAACATGGAAACCATACGTACTCGTTATCGAATGACGTTCGCGCTGTGCCCTTGCTGGCCTTGTCCAATAAGACGGAGTTCGAGCAAAATGTTGTTATTGGCTGGAAGGGGAGGCGAGTTTTGAGTGGTCGTGAAGAAGGCAGAGACCAGACGCGCCAAGCTGGCAGCAGGTGGAGAAGTCACGAGTATGCACGGCACGGCCTAACCGAGCGTTCCCGACGACACAGACAGAAGCGTGAGTAAAATAATGTGTGAAAGATGAGAAATCTGGCAACGAAAGCGGTGTGAGAGATCAAAGATGGGCAGTCGGTCTTGGATAGACATACCTCCCGGAGAAAATGTACGCCATCTGCTCACAGAGCTAGACTGGGTCGGCGCATGCAGAGATACTGCAGCTGCCGTGCAGTTTTCTCCAGGCCACTGCCACGCTCGCAGCAAGTCCTCCGATCGCATGACATGACGCATCTCCGCGATCGTAATAGCATCATCACGCACAGTCTGGCACGCACTTCAACAAACTGGATATCGATATATGAGGCGGCAGTGCCATGGGGAAGACGGGGAGAGCAAGAATGGCGCAGAGTGATGAGCTGGCATGGCCTGTATTGCCTGCAGCGGTGTCGGGCTGACCCGACCATCCCATCGAATCCTCTCAATGCGTTGGCAAGTCACTTGGTATTCCCGCCGCCTCGTGCAGCCGCGCGATGCGAACACAGCGCACAATCCGAGTCTATATGCCATGCAGTACGACGAAACGGCGTGCAATCAGTGTGACGTGCCTGTTCATCGCACGCTTTTGCATCACGGTCCAACCACTCACTGTCTCTGCACGTGCTGCGGCCGCCAACCACTACCCTCGTCAGCGTTCCCGAGTATGCACGACTGCAGAAGGTTTCGCCTCAAAGTTAGGGACTCGACCTGCTGTACAACCTCAGGTCTTTAACAGCAAACATCTCTCGCTCGATCTGAGCTGACTTTCGAGATGACTGGCAATTCGTCTCCCCCTGGAATGTGTTCCTGAGCTGTCAAAGAGCATGGCAAAAGCTTTCTTGACGCTGTTGTGCTTCGGCTGAAGCAGAACAGGCTGTCGATGAGTTTCCAGAAACCAGCATTCGTCTTGCTCGCAGTTCCAACAGAGTGAGACACCAGCGCATCGCTTGTCTGCGATGATGTCTGGCCGCGAGCTTTCAACGATGAAGCCAGTGGTAGCATTGCTGCTCCCTGCTCCCTCACTCATAGTCTTATGAACGATGGCGGCATTATATCGGGCACCATTCCTTCTATGCCTTTCAGATAAGCCCTTCCTGGAGATTGTCAACATGCTCGGGATCAGCCTGCCCGCACAGCTCCAAGGTGCGCTTTTGACGAAGTTGAAACTGCTTCGCATTTTATGATATACGTGGAATTAGGTCCGTTGCTCATTGTAAAATGGCTCCCGTCCGCCTCAGCAGCGATTCCGGAAAGGTTGGTACCATCCAGCAACCAGGATTTTGAAAAGGAACAAATGGGCCTTTGAACTGCCAACTAGGATGCAGAATATACTGTAGTTCGACCAACGGAATAATCATGACCGAGGTAAGTAAAGGTAAACAATTAATCTGAATCCTCAAATTCTTGTCAAGCGTGTCGCAGAAGTCAGCAAGCGAGGCTTGGCTTCACAGCACTGTTCACCCCTACCAGCTTACACTCCATCTACTTGTTGCAGAAAGACAGAAGACCAGATCTCGAGCTTATCACACGCATTGCTTTGCCACGCGAGCCGCACATCCCAAAGCGACAAGCTTTGCTGTTTGCCGAACAAGACTTCGCACAATATACGGCTACGCCTAGAACAGACGCCTTCGCCTGGTCGCGCAATCTAAGTCATGCTTACAATGTCATACATGCGACGACGAGGGCATCATGGATGTGGACCAACCAGGAGAAGGTGAATTATAATACACAGCAATGTCTGTCTCTGTGGTTCAGTAGGGCTTCTTATCACTGCCTTCTTTGGCCACACTTCTGCTCTCGAAGAGCGTCCTTTCGTTTCGCTGACCTCAGTCCTTCTTTTCTCCCCACGTGCAGTGCACGAAGTCTCCTGGTGAGACCTATCATTCATTATGAGGCTACTCCAGACAGTAGCTCTCGCCTCGACGGCACTCGCGCAGACCTTTTCTGCATTCACAGACGACAATGGTATAGCATTCTGGCAGAACACCTGGAGCACAGGAATTGGCGATGGCAACGCACAATTCGGCATGGCATTACCTCCTGCCAATGCCAGTGACTACACTGACGAGTACATCGGACGTCTCGTCGCCACCATTCCCCAAGGAGGAACATGGATGGGTCTCACCCACACAAGCGGCATGACCAATTCACTTATCCTACTAACATGGATCAACGGCGAAGAAGTCATGTCCTCCTTCCGCTACGCTTCTGGATACGTTGAGCCAGACGTCTACACTGGTAACGCTTCTCTAAGCGTCATCTCCTCTTTCGTGAACGAAACTCACTACGGATTGACATACCGCTGCAAAGATTGTTGGAGATGGGAACAAGACGGTGCTTCTAGCGCACAAGTCCCGAAGACGACGTCAGCAGCTGCACAACTCATGGGTTGGGCACAGGCAACACAGGCTCCGACGAATCCTGAGCAAGCTGACGCAGGACTCGTTCAACACGCTTCTGCTGATATCTTCGTGGCTACTGTTGCTTCTGCTCGGAATGCAGCGTACACGTCTTGGGTGTCTCTTGCGACTGCAACTGCTACGGCGACTTCTAATGGCACTTCTCCAACCGGTGCTGGCATTTCGGGTGGCAACACGACAGCCTCCGCTACAGCGACCTCCACCGCCGCTGTTTGCGCCAACGACACCTCTATCACGAGCCAAACCTGGGACTACATCGTCGTCGGCTCCGGAGCAGGTGGAATTCCAGTCGCCGACAAGCTATCCGAATCTGGAGCAACAGTCCTGCTCATCGAGAAAGGCCCGCCATCATCCGGTAGATGGGGAGGCACAATGCGTCCCACCTGGCTCGAAGGCTCGAATCTGACACGCTTCGACGTTCCAGGCTTAGACAATGAAATCTGGGTCGATTCGGCTGGTATTGCTTGTACAGACGTAGGCGTGATGGCGGGCTGTATTGTCGGTGGCGGTACTGCCGTCAACGCCGGTCTGTGGTGGAAAGCAAACCCAAGTGATTTCGATGTCGACTTTCCCGAAGGTTGGAAGAGCAGTGATATGGAGGCGGCAATCGAGAGCACTTTCGAAAGAGTGCCATTTACTGCTTGCCCATCGATGGACGACATTATTTATCAGCCTGAAGGGTACAATGTCGTTGCTGGAGCTCTGGCCGCTTCTGGTTGGGAAAACGTCACGGCGGATCTGGTTCCTGCTCAGAAGAACTTCACCTTCTCTCGGCCCAACCATATGTTCAGTAATGGCGAGCGTGGTGGACCTATGGCTACCTATCTCGTCAGTGCCAGTGACCGTGAGAACTTCAAGCTCATCACTAACACGTCCGTCTCTCGTGTGGTTCGTGACGGCAGCACTGCATCTGGAGTGGAAGTCGAAGCTTTCCTCGATGGTGGTCTTTGCGGCACAATCAAGGCCAACAATATCGTCCTAAGCGCTGGCGCTTTTGGCACGCCCAAGATCTTGTTTCGATCTGGTATCGGACCCCAGGATCAACTCGAAATCGTCCAGTCTGCGGAAAGCAGCAGTATGGTCGACAGCACTCAGTGGGTCAACTTACCAGTCGGAGAGGGTCTCAACGATCACACCAGCACCGATATCGTCATCACGCATCCTAACGTTACAACTTACGACTTCTACGCCGCGTACGACGATCCCATTCAAAGCGATGTCGACAAGTATCTTGATAGCAGGAGTGGAATCCTCGCACAGTCTGCTCCGAACCTCGTTGCCAATTTCTGGCAGGAATTCGAGGGCGCTGACGGTGTCACTCGACAGCTGCAATACACGGCTCGTGTCGAAACGAGCCACGATGTCGTAAGCGATTCGGCCGTTTCAATCACCCAGTACCTAGGCAGAGGTCAGACTGGGCGTGGGAAAGCCACCATCAATAAAGGTCTCAACATGGCCGTGTCTGAAGTACCATATCTTCAGGACGAGTATGACCTCGCCGCTGTCAAAGCAGGACTGCAATCCTTGATCTCGGCACTTGGAGCAGATCCAAGCATCAGCATCCAATACCCATCTTCCAACCAGACACTAGATGACTTCCTCGCAAACTACCCAGTAACTACCAGCGCAAGGACCGCGAACCACTGGATGGGCACCTGCAAGATTGGAGCAGACTCTGGTCTTGAGAATGGAACTTCTGTCGTCGATCTCGATACCAAGGTCTATGGTATGGACAATCTGTTCGTAGTCGACGCTTCGATCTTCCCGGGAATGACTTCAACCAACCCGAGCGCGTTAATCGTCAATGTGGCCGAACATGCATCAGAAAAGATTCTCGCTTTGAGCGGAGGCTCCTCCAAGGGCAACAGCACGACGTGAGTCAGCACCAGTCCAGTATCAATCTTACACCAGATGCGGAGCTGATCGACATCATGAAAGCAGTAGTGCAGCGAGTTCCAACTTCCCCACTGCGTCTGCCAACAGCTCGTCGCCAATCGGTTCTGAAACGATCAGCCTTCCGTTATCTGGCACAGCTGCTGCTACCGGAAGTGCTGCTCCGAGTGCTACTGCCGGACTGGCATCGATCAATCAGCAGTGTGGTGGACTGGGCTTCACTGGGCCGAAAGGATGCGAAGCAGGTCTCGAGTGCCGGCAGTGGAATCAATATTACTATCAATGCATTCAAGCATGATTATGGCCTGTAGGGAATATCCTCGAGAGCGTGTCAACGCCATGAAGGCGTGCTCATTTGATAGGCGAACAGCTCTCAGTCGGATATAGCTGCTCTTTCCGCGGATGAATGTGTAGCGATGTGTAGGCATGTATGAGATATACTTTGATTTCGCTGAAGCTTCTTTCGACCTCATGTCGTTGACACCCTGCCATCTGCCGCGTCTCCGCTTGCTATCGATGGCGGAACGTTTCGGAGCTCATTTCCACTGCCTTTCGCGTCGACTTCGTGTGATAGTGACTGCTAACTGTCAGAGTGCAGGAAAGCCTCTTAGTTATCGTTCGACACGCGGCATTTGTGGAATCAGCAGCTGAGACAACCCAAGTCTTCTCGTTAGAGACGGACTGTCGTATAGGGCCGATACGAATGGCACATTCTGCGGCATATCAGTGCATAGCTGCTATGCTGTCACGGGCAAGAATAGGATCTTCGCTCGGTTGCGATACCTCGTCAGTTCCTGCGTTGCATGAATGCGGTAGAAAATAATGGTTCAATGCCTCCCACGCTTCGTCATGCGCTACCCTGGGAGCGCTGTTCCCTGCGTATTCTTCGGCTCATGACCACTATGCTGGGAATTCTTTTGAACCTCTCCTAGCCGAAGGTGGATCCCACTCCAGGTGTTGCTGCGGGATTGCGAAAGAAGCGCGTAAAGCGCTGCCTGTTCCTGAATCGAGATGTATACATTCAATGCGCTCCTGCGGCGCGGGCGGCTGAAGCTTACACAGCCGTCTATTATGGCAAGCATGAAGCAGGAGCAACGTTCGAGAGCATTGCATTGCACATTCCTCAAGCCGCTCTTGGGTCTTGGATGCATTGAAAAGCGGCGGAATCATGTCGGTCGAGTATGTTGCTCGACAGAAAAGGGCAGCAGATCCTGGCTGGCGTTTTGCAGCGCGTGCACGAACGTCTCCACTTTTCGCAATGCCTTGGCAGACGCTCTGGCCAATTTTCGTGTCGATGCGCTCGAGTCCCTGTTTTCTCCTTATCCGCCTGACAACACCTCATCGCGTGAGCACTTCTCCTACAATCCAACCACGTCAATCACGCGGGATTGCAGCGATGAAGCTGGAATGGCTATCTTGGAACTCCGTAAAATGAAGCATGAACCGCCAGCTCGCCCATTGAGGGTGACTCAGCTGCACGATCCGATCTAATTTCTGCTTCGACCCGTCTCATGCCGCCATTCGCGCCGCCTGCTATGCCAGGCCCTCCTCCACTTCAGTCGGCCGGAGCCGGAGCTGATATAGGTGAGCAATAGCATTAAGCCCTATAGGACTGTTGAGACGACGATAGAGCCATTCTGCAAATTTCCTTTCAAATCACCAATCGCCGGACTTGTGTCGGATTTTACACTGCAGTCACAGGCACTGCTGCTCTTCTATATATCTACGGCCCGGCGCAGCCATATTGCTACGCATCCCACGCTGCAAGTCACTCTGCACACATCGGGCGCTCGGTAGAGCTGCAAACCACATACTAACCTATTCGGCGGTCATCTTTGGTGAGGGGAAAGAGAAGCTCAGTGGCCAGAAAGCAACGCATCCCACGCCGACGCGCAGGCTTGTACAGCTTTCCCCAGGAATTGCATTTACCAACCTGGTGGCCCAAGTGCTTGAATCTGGTCCACACAACAACATCCACGACAGCTACTACGATCCAAGGCTAGAACCGGCTTGCGCTGTGACGTCGGAACACTGCATCGCTTCGCCATCTCACTGGTAACAACAGCACAGTCGCAGCGTCCAGAGTACATAACGTTCAGCCTCCTCCGCATCTCACCATCCAGCATCTGTTGGACCTCTGGTCTCCACCTTTGACTTTGTACGACACTGTACCTGGACTCTGGAGGCCTCTTGTAGCTACTGGTCATGAACTTTCAGGCTGCCATATACTCAGAATATCCGCTTCCAGTAGAGCCCGTCAACCGCTGAAAGCGAACCATACCTCACGAGCACTTGGTCACCTGGCTCGTTGAAGTAGATAAGTCCGTAAATTGCAAAACTGCATAGCTGCCGAAGCAGTTGTTTGCACTACCTCCTGGAGCACTCCTGTTTGCAGTGCTTCTTGTGTCGATGGGCCAGCCTATTGCAGAATCTAGCACTCTGTTGAATGCTCAGATCGGCTTTTTGGTACGTGGGAAGCGTTGTAAATCTTACCGGACCACTACTAACAGAGTTACAGAAAACCCATTTGGCACTTATTCACTTCCCTCCCTCCGCCTTCCCTCTCTTCATCCAGCCAATACTGAGCCTGCTCCTTCACAATGGGCTACGAGACGAAGACGGTGCCATAATACCGCCATCAAGGCCATGGAATTTCTGGCATCCCTTTGTGAACGTCTCGATCACACCTAACGAATGCTCAATCGTTTGCCCGCGTGAGCAGGCTGAAGAGCTTTTCGCACCATTGATTGGAGATCTCAGCCCATCGTTGCAGAAGAGTGTGTCGATCAGCGATGAGGATTTCTCTGTCATTACAATCGGAGGAGAGGGCCTGGATGCCGGACAAAGGGTTCTTGACTTGACGAGTCCGCTCGCCTTGGCAGGCATTCCAATCTTCTTCATCACCAGCTACTACTCAGACTTTATTCTAGTCCCTCTAAGCATGAGACCCAAAGTCATCCATGCTCTTGAAGAACGTGGTTTCGTCTTCGAAGCAGACAGTGAAGATGGAGAGGCTGGACATATGACGAACCCTGCATCACCGCTTTTACATCAACGACACCCTTCATCATCTTCGTCCTCAGACGGCTTCGGATTCGGATTCATGCCCGTGGCAACTACTCCACCTCCAACCACCATCTCTGACCTCCAGACCAAAACGTTCAAGACTCTTGCCCGCAATAAAATCTCCCCTCACGTCGACACTTCCGTCGAGCTCGTTACCTGCGCCGGAATCAAAGACAGTACTCCCAACGCGTCAGAAGCCAACTTTACCGAAGGCAAACTCCAGCTCGGTATTGCAAAATGTTTGACTTGCTATCCTCCTCCAAGATTCTTCTCCATAACCCTCACGGACAACGAATCAGCCTCCTTGACGATGGAACGACGATTGCTCGCCCACTTTCCCGATGAAGGAGAAGATTTACTTTTGGGTACAGAGAGTCCTGAACAGATCCCTATCACACTTGATCTACGGGATCTCCCTCTCGAAAGTACGGGGATCGTCTGTGGCGTCTCAAGCAGGCTGACGGATGGCATGAAGGGGCGGATTGGCAGGGAAATGTTCAATATGAGTTATCTGAGTACGAGTCGGGCTGGACATGTTATTGTGTATGAGGATGAATTGGAAGATGCGATGGAGGCGCTCAGAGGTGCTCAACAAAATGGATTGGCGAACTGATGATTGAAAAGTTAGCATTTTTCGGCATTGGATAATATGATCTTGTACAGTGGCAAAGCTGTCATCTAGGTTCGATTTCAACATGAATCGTCTCGTATCAAATCATTTATTCATACCCTAGGTACAGCCGCGGTGGGGCGCTGGTTCTAAGAAGTTGATCACTTCGCTACTTTTACCAGAGTTGAGACGCCATTGCTATGCATACATACAAGCACTGATCCTCTACCATCCACGCTTGGCATACTTCTCCTCTGGCGCCATCTTGTCACAGTTGATGCCCACCATCGCCTCACCAAGACCCATGCTGACCTCAGCAAGGACCTTGGGGTCATTGTAGTGTGTAGTAGCCTGCACGATAGCCTTGGCTCTCTTCGCAGCATCGCCAGACTTGAAGATACCCGACCCCACAAAAACACCATCGCAACCCATCTGCATCATCAACGCAGCATCAGCCGGCGTAGCAATTCCACCCGCCGCAAAGTTAACCACCGGCAACCTCTTCAGCTGAGCCGTCTGCTTCAACAACGCAAGATCAACCTCCAACTCCCTCGCCATCTGCCTCAACTCAGAATCAGAAGCCGAGCTTGCCCTCGCGATTTGAGCATTGACAGTCTGCATATGTCTAACAGCCTCCACAACATCTCCCGTCCCCGCCTCACCCTTTGTCCTAATCATCGCAGCCCCCTCACTAATCCTCCTCAGCGCCTCACCAAGATCCCTACACCCACAAACAAACGGAGTATTAAACCCATTCTTATCAACATGATTCACCGGATCCGCTGGCGTGAGCACCTCACTCTCATCAATGTAGTCAACTCCCACAGCCTGTAAAATCTGACATTCTACAAAATGTCCGATTCGAGCTTTTGCCATCACGGGGATTGTGACGGTTCGCATGATTTCTTGGATCATGGAGGGGTCGGACATGCGGGCGACGCCGCCATCTTTACGGATATCGGCGGGCACGCGTTCGAGGGCCATGACGGCGCAGGCACCGGCTTCTTCGGCGATTCGGGCTTGTGCGGCGTCGACTACGTCCATGATTACGCCGCCTTTGAGCATTTGGGCCAACCCGGCTTTTACGGCGAAGGATTGGATTGAGGGGTTGGAGCTGGTCGATTGGAGGTTTTTGGTTTGTTTGGTGGAGGCGGCGGTGATGGGGACTTCGGAGGCGGTGGAGTGGCCATTGCTGGTGCCGTTTGTGGTGTCCATGTCGGTGGTTTTGCTGTAGCGGAAGGGTGAGACGGTGCTGCCGTTGGTTGCCATCTTGGTGGGTGGGTAAGAGGTTGTTTCTTGGGGTACGGTGATTGTGTGAGTAATTGAGTCTTTCAATGGCAAAAAGTTGCCCAGAAAGGTCTTTTTTAGCTCTGACGGGTAGAACAGGACTGAGGAAACTCTATTTGGTCTGCGTGCTTTTGTATGCCTTTTCTCCGCCCGTAGCAAGTGAGTCAGGGAAGGAAAGGTGATATTGATGGCAAAGTGAGATTCTCATTACTTGGCTTGAGTACTGTACTAAGGGCGTAGGGCGCGACTGCATGCCTGATGCGGCTATGTGCGGCGAAGGGAACGAAGTCTGATATTCATAAATAATGAACCAGATGCAGATCGAGTTGCCCCGCCATTGTGGTGTGCGAGATCGGTCGGCTTAAGCCAGCGAAGGGTTCATCTCGACTTCCCATGAGAGAGTACCGAGTCTCTTTATGGGACTAGCGCGGCGTCTGAATCTGAGATCATAGACGTTGGCATTGACACCGACAAGGAGCCTTTCTCCTACCACGTCAGGCTGAGTCTGGTCTACACCCTGTCGACCCAACTCAATGCTATCGGCTTGCCGCTCACCGCCGTCCTCTGCCATCTTTGCAATGGCGGCAAGCAGCTCGCAAAGCTTACTGTGGCACAAGACAAACAGCCCGCGGACTGCGCGCGCACTGCAACACTCCACGCGGTATCCTGAGCGCCCGAAGTGAATTTACGCACGCATCCTACTCGTAAGGATCGTATAGGAGCCTCATCCTACGAGCATGGCATCACTGCTTACTGCAGAGTCGACGAGTACGACTCTTTCTCTAAGTTGGAGCGGGGTCCTGCTCGCGCTCCTCGGCGGTGCACCAATAGCCATCTAGGCATGCATATGACGAGCAAATGCTCTTAAAAACGTGGCAGCAGCAATCAGGATAATCTAGAATTAGACTTCGATATCCTCCCGGCTCTTCATTCACTGCAGATCTAACATTATATTCTTATCAGATACTCTCCGTTTCTTGTGCATAGACTTAACTCATCAACAATCAGCACTTCCAACGCATTCAGCATGGCACAATTTTACATCAAGGACGAGGACTTCGCGTCCCTCAAGGACAAAGTCATTGTTGTCACCGGCGGCTCCTCTGGTATTGGGCTGGCAACAGTCAAGCTTCTGCTGGACACTGGGGCTTTCGTTTTCATGGGAGATCTGCAGGATGCACCTGTATCACATGACAGATTGACATTTGTGCAGACTGATGTTACTTCCTGGACAGCCTTGAAAGTACTCTTCAATACAGCAGCCACCAAGCATGGCCGCATAGACCACGTCTTCTCAAATGCAGGCATCGGACCCAAAGTCAATTACCTCGACGACCAATACGATGAAACCGGCGACCTCAAAGAACCCGGCACAATCGTCTACGATATCAACTTACGAGGCATGATCAACACTTCCTACCTCGGTATCCACTACATGAAGAAACAAGAACCCAAAGGAGGAAGCATAGTATGCACAGCATCAGCATCTTCATTCCAACGATTCGCAGCCTGGGACTACACAACCGCAAAACATGGAGTCCTAGGCTGGATGCGAGGCGCAATCCCAAACCTCGAAGAACAAAACCTTCCTATCCGTGTAAACGCCATCGGACCATCATGGACACTAACCGGTCTCGTCCCCCGCGAGCTATTCGAACACACCGGCATCGAAACACAAGAGCCATCCGTCGTAGCTCGACAAGTCGCCGTACTCATGGCTGACAAGACAAGAACCGGGCAATTCATTTATTCTGCCGCTGGTAGGAATTACGAAGTCGAGGAGAAAATGTTGGAGAACGCTATGGAGATCGTAAGTACTGCTGGCGAGCGCGCGATCGTTGCAACGTTTTGTGCTAAAACATGCTGACGTAGAATTCCCTCGGAAAGGTCGGTGGGATTGAGAAGACGGAACAGCTTGCTTATGAGAAGATTAAGGAGAATTTACATAAGTTTGCGAGTGCGAGGGTTGCGGAGCAGGCTGCTGCTGGGCAATGAGATGGCTTAGAGTATGCATAGCAAAAAAGGACCATACCCTGTGCAAGTCGGAATACGCTAAAACATTCGAAATGGAGGACTTCAGCGCCAGGTCTTCTTTAGTGTCCAGCGAAGGAAGTACAGCTCTTGTCTGTTATGAAGAGTACTAGATTTCGGCACAGCAGGACTCAGACTTCTGCATTTGCATCGAATGTGAAATGACTTTGTTACGAGACAAATTGAGTCTGTTTCTCAATACTGTCGTTACTCTTATGTACATGGGTTTGAGGTCAAATATTACAGTCGACTAAATGCTTATGTTTCCGTCATCGCTGCTCATCATATACGCATCTCCTCCGCAATAATCTTATACTCCTTCCTCTTCTTCGGCGTCTTACTCATCCCTTGCTTAACCTTCCCAATCAACCTCGCCAAATGCGGAAACAATTGTCTCTCCGCCAAATAACTCACCGCAAACCCACCGATACCCAACGCAAGGACGAATAATCGGAAGTTGACACTCATCCATGTCAACTCCATCAAGTCTTCAACCCAGGGAGCAGGATCGAAGAGCATGTAGCTTGAAATGGCAAGTGCGACTAGGATCGTGATCACGAAAGGTAAATTGTGTCGCATGGATTGACGAAAGGGTTTGCCGACTGAGAGGACGATGGCTGAGAGGATGTATTGGTAGCACGAGATGTCGAATAGAGCCGTGTTCTCTGA
This sequence comes from Pseudocercospora pini-densiflorae CBS 125139, assembly GCA_000504365.2. NCBI lineage: Eukaryota > Fungi > Ascomycota > Dothideomycetes > Mycosphaerellales > Mycosphaerellaceae > Pseudocercospora > Pseudocercospora pini-densiflorae. Next base: position 10,907 of record KZ107602.1, on the reverse strand, counting down.
ATTCAAGCTGTTGGAGTGCTCTGGGTCGATGATGGGTGGTTGGTACCAGGGTTGTTGTCGTACGAACCACCATCCGATGAATTGGACTACGACACAGAGGACGATTTGTCCTAGTAGTGGTGTGAGGACTTTCCGACTGACGAGACTGGCGGTTGGGCGCTTCCGGGAGAGTTCGGGGTAGGGTCCGGTCCAGCCCATGAAGATGGCGATTGGGAGGATCAGGAGTAGATCTATGTACAAGAATTGAAAGTCGCCGAGGTTGCTGGCTGAGGCGTAGAGGAAGCTGACTGAGGTGAACTGGATGGCCGAGTACAATGACATGTACTTGAAGCAGCTGAAGCTGGTGACGAGTGCAGCACGGCCTTCGCGAATGACTGACGGGACACAAGAGATGTCGAAGACGCGACTTGTGAAAGGAGCGGCTACGGATGCTTCGGCCTCGGAAAGCGAGATACCGACATCTGCTGCTTTGAGGGCACCACAGTCGTTGGCACCATCACCGCAGAAGCCAGCACAGTAGTCGATGCTTTGGAGCTTTTCGATGAGCTCGTGCTTCTCGTCAGGCGACATACGGGCAAAAACTTGGCCAACGACAAGCATCTCTCGGAGCACTTTGGGCGATGCAAAGTCCACCATCCAGCGGAAAACATCTCCCGATACGGCCACAGAGTAGTTACGAAGATTAGCGACGTCGTATGGTAGCGAAGAGTCGTGTTCAGCAGGTGGTGGCAGTGGCTTCAAAGTGTTCTCATCAAGCTGGTATACTGGGTTGTCGACAGATTCCCAGCTCAGTTTAGAGAGTGCTGTGTGCGCATCGCCTTCAACGAAGTGCGGGACAAAGCAGTGCGCTGTCTTATCGATGAGGCTGCACTCCCTGGCCACACTGATGGCGGTAAGAATGTTGTCTCCAGTACACATCACTGTGCGGATATTGGCGTCTCTGAGCTCCTCGATAATTTCAGTGGTGGTCTCCTTGAGCTTGTTCTCGAAGATGATGAAGCCAGCGAAGTCCAGATTAGACTCAACCTCCTCTCGCTTCTGCTTTTGCAGCTTGAGCCAATTGAACTTGAAGATGTGCTTTGTGGCGCATGCGATTACACGGTAGCCACGATGGGTGTAGTATGCCAAGAGATCGTCGTAGTCGGGAGGAAAGCTTTCTGGCTTGCAAATAGCCTTCATCGCTTCAGGTGCGCCTTTGACGAAAACGTCTGCACTCTTGCCGCCCATTTGTCGAACAACAACGCTGGCGCGACGAAGCTGTGAGACGAATTCGAAGGACCTCATGACGCCCAGCTCGATCGCTCTCCTGCTTTCTGGAGTGCCTTGCTCTTCATCGAGGTCGAATTCCATTCCTGGTGGTGGTCTAGCGACGGAAGGCACAAGAGAGTTGTTCTCTTCTTCCTCGCCTGTTGGCTCAGCACCTTCTTCGTACTGCCAGCCTGTCCACTCAAACATCTTGAGGTCGAGCGGGTCGCCAATAAATTCATCATCCACTATGCGGAGCGAATGACAGGTTGACATGGTGTATAAGATCGCCTTGTTAGCATTGTAGTCCATGGTAGGATCTCTTTCGTACTGAGCACCCGGAAGCAGGGTATGCGACTCCGTCAAAAGATCGCTGAATCTATTAGCAGGCCGCGAGACAACTCGAACACCCAGAACGTCTAGGCCATCCTCGGTGAGAGTTCCTGTCTTGTCAAATGCCATGACATCGATCTTGCCACCAACATTGACACGCTGCGGGCTGATACAGAAGATCTGCTTGCCTTTCAGACGACTGAGTGCAAAATTGGTGCCAATAGTGAGCGTTGCTGGGAGTGCTGGCGGAACGACAATCGTGATGAGGTCCAACGCGCGAACCACAATCAGATGCCATTCCAGACCTAGACGAATGAAGTTGACCAGCGAGGCGATGAAACCGACTCCAGCAATGACTGCCATGACGGAGATGTACCTGAAGGAGTCTCGGTAGAATTTGAATCCAGATGGTTTGGGAAAGAGCATGGATCGAACCAAGGCGCCTTTCGTGGTGTTGAATCCAGTTCTGACAACAAGAGCTAAAGCAGCAGCCTCGTCACTCTTATCGTCCTGCGGTCGTCGAGCTCTGATGATTTTCGTACCGCTGAATAACATATGCTTGGCCACGTCGGCGTGTATTGTGGAGGCGCTCAGGTTGAGCATTTCAAGAGTGTCATCTGAGCCCGGAGTCTTGGAGACAGGCACAGATTCACCTGTGAGCATGCTCTCATTGACGATGCAGTCACCTGACAGAAGTATACTGTCGCATGGAAATTGACCCAGGTTGGGGTCCGTGACTTCGTAGACATCTCCCGGCACAAGCTCGCTCGAATCCACGTATCGCCAGAAACCTCCGCGAAGCACGCGAATATCACATTCGAAGCGCGCAATGTCTCGTAGTCGTTTCATGGTCGCTCTCGTCTCGATCAAAGTGGTCGTGACGCTGACTACTGAGATGACGAAGATGCAAGCGGCATAGTAGTAGTACTCGTCCAGGGACCACAGAATGATACTGGCGATCTGGAAGACGTAAAATGGGTGGAAAGCCTCGTCCATCAGTAGCTGACCAATGGTCTTCTGCTGGATTTCGATCGCGTTCTTGCCAAATATGCGCTCACGAATGCCCTGCTCATCTCCGTCGATACCTGCTCGTACGGCGGTGATATCTGTCCAAGCTGGATCCTTCCAAGTGTTGCCAAGGACAAATTTGTCCTTTGATGGGTGGTAGGCGAATCGGATGTACCTGTAATCGAGAATGCGCAGTTCGTCGAGAATTGGATCATCATATTCGTCGTAGTCCTGCCACTTGGCTCTGCTGACTCCGAAGACTTGGGACAGAGACTGGCCAAATTCTTGTTTGCTCAAGTCTTTGACCTCCATTTCTCCCCATTGATTCTCAATGACTACCCAGTCGCATTCGCCCAATGGTGTTTGCCTACCGACCAACTTTACGTACCATCTGGGCAACCAACGTAGCAGTAAATATCCCAGCCCTCCAGTGCAGAGACACAGGGCTAAGTAGATGGCGAACCCGAAGAGTGATGTCTTGAAACCAGTGGCCACAATAGTCATGTCCTCAGTCAAGATGTAAATCTTCTGACTTATCCTGCCACCAACGCGGAAGCCACTCGTCTCTGATCCATCGGAGTGGTGCCGTCTCAGGAGAGGACTCTGCACTGAATGCCGCGTAGAGTCCTCCGATCTGCGAGTGCCTCTTGAACTTCTTGACGTCCTTGAGTACCCCGATCCTTTGCTGCCGTTTCGTGGTCTCGGCGAAGCTATCGAGCCATTCTCGTACGTGCTCTCGGTCTCTTGGTCCATTTCAGGCTCAAGAAATGTATTCTCGCCATTGAGACTCTGGCTCTCCAGCCCCTCTTCCTCGATGATCAACGCCTCTTCCGCATACTCCTCCTCGTCGAAGTCGCGCTCTTCCTCATAGAAGGCAAAGCTGGCTGTCGAATCCCTCCTCGACCGTCTATGGAAGAAGGAGCTGGAGGCGGTCGGCACGCTTTCAGACATGGGCCCAGAGAAGATCTCGTCCTGCGCCATCTCGACATCGCCGAGGAAGCTGGCCTCGCTCATATTGCTGGAGCGCCTGTACATGGCTGAACTCCGCCGCGAATCATCGTCGGCCATGGTGTCGCGCAAGAATAATGAGGCGTCCTGTTATCGCCCCGTGATAGATAGGTAGGGTATACTAGGGTGGGAGACGGTGTGTCTCTGTCGTATGCGCATTAGGCCATTCCGGACGGCTACTATGGTTCCTCCGCGAAATGGTCCAGCGCGTTCATGGAGCGGTGTTTCTCGAGGCGGAAATGCCCCTTCGAAAGTTCAACATACCGGACGTCAGTGGCTCAATTGTGTCAATCAGTCTTCCTGAAGTCCCAGAGCTTTTGCATGGCAGCATGGACTACTACTTACTTGAGGCTTTGCCCACTATTCTCTCTTCATCTGCGATCATAAATCATTCTGCGTTCGACCATGCAATCTTTGTCTATAATCAATGCGTCGCGACTTGAAAATCTTCGGGATTCGTCGACAGCACGCTTTGTAACGGGCTTGACGCGTCCTGAATGCCAGGGAGTGCTCACCATGAGCTGCTAGACCATGGAGGTATCGCCGAATTACAATGCTGCTGCCCGAATCTACAGTCCGCTTGACGCATCAAAGAAAGAGTATCGCCTGATTCGCTTTGTTGGCGGACGTCGCGAGCTGGCGTGGGAGCTTGGCACATTCTCTTTGCTCGATACCCAAAGTTTTACAGCACTATCTTACTGCTGGGGCAGGCCACAAAATTACAAACCAGTCATTGTAAATGGCCTTATATTCCAGGTTCGACCAAGTTTGTACAGCTTCTTAGTGCAGATGGCGAGCGAGAACAGGCGTGACTGGTTCTTTGCGGATGCCATCTGCATCAATGAGGACGACATTGCGGAGAGGTCTATCCAAGTCACATACATGGGAGAGATCTACCGGAGAGCAGTAGAAGTTATCGCGTGGATCTATCATGAAGATACTGACGACGCAAAGGTCATGAAACAATCAGATATCGAGAAGCACGTTCGGGAGATCCATATGAAAGAGAAGCGCCTGGCAGCCGAAGGTTCGGACCTCCAGCCAGACGAGAGAAAGCTACTAACAAGTCTCCATGAGATGGCTTGGCAGCTTGCAGCGTCAAGTGACTATTGGTCCCGACTATGGATTGTACAAGAGATTCTCCTTGCGAAGAAGCTCACTATTCGATGGTATTCATTCACCTTTGAATGGGCCGACATTCGAACTCTGCAGATCGATGGTATCGACATTCCCTCCATTGAACTGGACGATCATGGCAGACCATTGAAGCCCCACACTCTGATGGTATGTTGTATTCTTGTTCCGATAATCAAGGCGGTCAACCTGAAGGGATCACTACTCCATGCTGTGGCGCCACATACGTGAGTATGCGATAGATGTGCTAAGAAATGACAGACTGTGCGCAAGGCTGGCCTCTTTCATTACAATCACTTACCCAACAGCGCCGAGAATTCGATCATGTGCAAACAGCTTTGGCATTGGCAGAACAGTGCAGGTCGTGACCTGCATGCCGGCAAGCTTCTGTCTTTCCACGAAGCCGTGCAATTCTTCTCCGCGCAACTATGCAAAGTAGCTCACGACAATGTCTTCGCTCTTCTCGGTATTGCTGAATGCTGCATCGAACCCGATTACAACATGCCAATGATGGAGCTTTATACGAGCGCGCTATTCAACTACATGCTCTGCCTCTGGACACGCAGGCCGCAGAGAGCACAGAACGTGGACAGTACGAACCTGAACAACTGGGAAACGCTGATCTCATTTGGCGTAGATTATGACAAGCTCAAGTCTCTGGGCGAGGCACTCATGCACGCTTTTCAACTCGATCCATTCAACGATGTCGTATTCCTCATATCTTACCTGGTCTGCAAACGCTTCGTCGCGAATGCTGCTATCTTGGCGCAGCAAGGTCTGGCCTCGAACTGGCTTCTGCATACTGAGTATACTAAACTAGAATTCGGCAGCGCAAACGACCTTCTGAAGCGAAGATGGTACGAGTCGAATGACAGGGCCCTCAAGCGGTTCCATAATGATCTGCTGGATCGCTCTCATAAGGCATTAGATCGACACAACAAATATGCGAAGACAGACAGAGAACTGGCAGCTCCACCTCATCGAGAGCTTGAGGCACCTGCGAATGACGGTCGCGTAATGCGACACTCCGCCTGGATACGTGCTACCAACGAGGTCTGCGACAAGGTCTGGAAGCGCTGGTCTTCTCGATGATCAATTTCGCTAAGCGTTGATGCTTCTAACGCCTGAGATCAAGTGGTTTGAAATATCTTGATGGGATGCTATAGAACGAAGCCCTTTGACGAATGGCATCGCATAGTCGTATACGCCTTCTAGATGTTCTCCATCGGTATTGCGACCTCATGGCAGTGTGAGCATGAGCACAGCCGAAGAATCCTTCATGCAGTCCACCACAGCTAAAATGCCAAGCGGCCTCATTCTGAGCACCGCCACAGTTGCCTAAATGCCTTTGACCTTGAGACATAAATGCAAGATTAGATCTTCATCTCTTGCTACAAGCACCCAGGTCCTCGACAGGGAATTGTGACTGCAGGGACGCCTCTCAGAATGGACACTACAGTTTACCTACATGGAGGAAAGCCAAGTTTCTTTGACTTGCCTCGAGAGCTGAGAAATCGGATCTATGCTCTCATCCCACTTCACACTCATGCTCTCAGTGCCAAGTACAACAAGACCATCTATCACACAGGAGACACGATCGGAAACCTGCCCTACCTAAACATGCTTCTGGTCTCCAAACGAATCAACCAAGAATACCTCGAAGAGATCCAACCCTCCAGCGCTACCCTCACGATCCGCAACACCAACACCAATGCCACCTACACCGACTTCAAGAACTCAATCCCGAAAGTCTCTCGTATCATCATGTACATGAAAATTCACTGCGAAGCAAACCCCGGAGCAGGCCGCATGAATCGACATCCTCAACCTCACACCATCGTCCCAGACGAACCAGGCTCAGCGGACCCTAACACAACGTATGGAGCGGTAACTGAGATCAGAGCCTGCAGTCGGACCATAAGAGAGAAAGTCATCCCTCAACTGCCAGTACATGATACTTTCCATATTCGGCTGGGTCTATACTGGTGTAGCGATCATGAATGTTCTTGGCCGAGACATATACATGCTTTGGGAATGCGAAATGCTTTGGACGAGCTGGTCGCGACCATTCCTACGATGGCTAGTTTGGAAATTGCGCTGTTTGATTGTAATCCGGATTATGAGGCTTGGAAGAAAGGGAAACTTGAGATGGGGATTTGGGCGAAGTGGACGAAGGAAGGTGGGTGGCAGGCTGGTACAGCGAAGGGGAGGAGGAAGGTCTGTGAGTTTGGATCGATGAGAGATCTTGGGCATATCAGAGATGTGGAACGGATGAAGGTGATAGGTCCGACTATGCGGTTGATGGATCAGTACTGGTAGGGAACTGACCAAGACACAAGGAGCCATTTGGTGGTTGCTACACCGCGTGTACTTCTCGCAATCTTTGCAGACGCGGCTTTCTCAATACTTGTCGCCAACTGCCGAGAAGATATTGGATCCTTCTAGCCAAGCACATTCGCTCGGGCTGCGGCCATGAAAGCGAAGCTGCCAAGCTTGCCTTCGGAACCTAAACATGTCTGGAGAATTAGAAGGATCAAGCTAAAATGCTACCATGAGCGGACACAAACACTGATTGCGCCGGCGAAGTGAGCCATCCTCCAGCTTTGCTCTGGCTATTGGTCACGAGAACCAAATGCCACTTGGCAGCGTCACTCCATACCACACTCGCGTTCAGAAAGCGAATGGGCTGCCAAGACATATTCCGCGGTGTCTGAAGCAAGCATATACTATCATGGGCGCAGCCAGTCTACCATCGTTGGTGGAATACTTCTTTCCATCGACAAAGTACGATAACACAGGGAATTTCGCCCAAGATGATCAATCTCATACCGATACTTACACTCCTCTTCACACTAACTTCAGCCCGCGATAACGCACCAAACTACCTCTCATTCAACGCCAGTCAATCAGTACCCACCGATGGCTACGATTCTTTCCAAACTGCAAGCCAGTCTCCAAACGCCACACACGCCGTAACTTTCAACTACAACAATCTCACAGAAGCTTGGTCCTGGACACTCAAAATCAGCGACGTACCGATGCCAAATGCCACTTACTACAACAATACCAGCCGCCAGAACGTCACATTGCCAAATGCTCATGTTGCTCTTACTACATATGACTTCTCTTGGCCAGAAGGAGATACTGTGGATGCAGGGAGCTGTCTCTATATGATCTACGGTCGATTTCAATCCAATGTTTCGGATTTGTACGATTCGAGCTCTTCGTCGTGCGATGCCGTACTAGGTGAAGAATGCCTTGGCGCGATTCGAGAAGCTATGAGGCCAGGTGGAAGTTGTGAGACGAAGGAGTTCCCTAGACTTGACTCGTTGCCTGAAAGCTGTGGAAATTCTTTGGGTCAGACGACGGGTGGGTTGGCTGTCAATGCATACCGTAAGTCTCGAGGTTCGTAATCAATGACTCTTGTTGATCTTTTTGCAGCCTTTGGCGAGAGTGGACCAGGAGACGAAGGGTCGTTTCAGAACGGCAGTTCTTATGCTTGGGTTCTCAGCCCTCCGTATTCCGGTGGTAATCATACGGCTTTCGAGGTTGAGGAGAGCCAGCTCCATATGATTGCTCTGACGACAGGGAGTGATGTACAGTTACTGTGTAATAGGGTCAGCGCTCAATCTAGTAGGGGAGAGAGTGGTGCGGTGCAAGATAAGGCTGGAAGACTTGCATTGCTATTGAGCTCGCTTGCCATGCTGTATTCAATGCTAGCGTAGATCTCTGAGGCAAGTTCAAAACATCGTCTAGTCGCAGAGCTACACTTTAGCCGTGAATCTTGACCTCGCTCTCAACTTCGGACCATAATGAAATATCGCGAATACCCCAAAAATGCATCCGACCATCAGTCCAGCAAGCAGGCTGCAGCCAGGTCCGATGCCAAGATTTTGGAATAAAGGTCGAGCGAACAGAACAGCGCCGAGCGAGAAAATGCATCTTGTGAACGCCGAGGCGGCGAACAGACTGGCTGAAAATCGTGGATAGCAGATTGCCATGTACACGAACAGCGCCTGAAAGACGGCAAAGACTCCAGCTGGATAGAGTGCGACTCCGATCATTGTGACGACCCAGTGAATGTTTGGATTCGCCGACCAGCCGAAAAGAAAAATGCCAATAGGTGGGACAAGTGATCCGACGAGGGCCGGGATGATGGCCAATTCTGGTCTTCCTGGATCGCCGGCTTGGATTCTTGGTATGCGGTATATGATCAGGAATCCAGTGTAGCAGATGAATGAGACAAGCGTGCCAACTGCTAGAGGCAGGAATGCTAGGCCGGATTGTAATAGGTCGAAATGATAGATGTCACCATAAACCAGAGGAAAGACTTCGAAGAAAGAGTAGTAGATGCCGTAGATGAGGCAGAGGTATATGTTGACGAACAGTATGGCCGGGTCGAGGATCGTGATCTTCGCCGGGATTAGAAGAGATTCGTAGACGACTTTCTGCAAGTCGACCTTAGCCTCCATATGAGCAATTTCTGACGCGGACCGGATGTTCTCGTTGCCAGCAATTCGTCGAAGGCGCTCGGCGCGATAATGGAGGATGGTTGCTGAGCTTGTTTCGGGGAGGAAGACGAGCAGGACTAGTACTGGTGCGCAGGCAATAAGAATTTCCCAGATCGAGAAGCGCCATCCGAGATGAGGAATGGCTGCTCCTGCAAAGATCGTGCCAAAGACTGGAGCCACGAAGCACGCGGCTGCCCACGAAGTCAAAGCGAGAGGCATATATGTATTACTGTAAACATCTTGAATCGATGCGCCACCAGTAGACAAGATAGGGCTGCCAAAGAACCCTTGAAGGAAGCGGAAAAACATAAAGGCTGGAGCATTTCGCACCAGCGCTGTCGGTATCGTGACGAGCATGAAGGCAATGAAGGTCGTTATGTATGGGACATTGCGTCCGATGCTTGGGACTTCGCTGAGAGGTGAAAATATCATTGGGCCAATGCCATAGCCGAGACTGAGCACAAAGTCAGTGGTCGTTCTACAACTGAGGAATCAGTGCGTGTCTTACATGAAGAGCCCCAGACCAAGGGTAGTGTACTCGTAGTTGGTTCCGAATTCATCAATGAACTGCTCCTCGCCTGGCGTCCAAATTGGAGCGGACATGTAGACAACAAAGGAGTAGACCACTACTGTTAAGATGACATATAGCTTCTTCATTTGTGTCCAGTTCTTGGGATTCGCTGAATCGTTGTCGTCATACCAGTCACATAAGATGATTTTCCCTGAAGACTTGGGCTGAACTTTCTCAGAGAGATGATCATCGTGCCGAGATTCGATCCATTCATGAGAGGACCAGGAATGTTCTTCTGGATGCTGGAGCAATTTGGGGAAGATCAGTCGAATTATGGAACCCGCTGGACTATCTCTGACTGCGTCTGTCAAGGCCATATTTTCGAGTGCTCGGGATGACAGAGGGGGGGATGGCTCTTGGAATAAGCCATGTTCTGTTGCTACGTTTTGTACTTAGCTTCAAGGACTTCTCCAAGTTGACCCCAAGGTGATCGCTCAGCAAGAAGTAGAATTTGTCGGTAAGCAGAACATGCAAATTGAAGCCGAAATTGACCCGCAAGCTGCCATAACGATGATATGCTTGCGCTTCATGCCTTATGGTCACCTGAGGACATTGTGCTGGCCCTGCACCTATACTCACTGTCTTGCCAGCGGCGTTGGAGGGCTCACAGCAAGACCGTGACGAGCAGAGGCGACTCTTGCGAAGATAGCACGACAATCGCGTACAGCCATCGGAAAGCGGCGTGAGGTTTATTGAGTGGAAACATCATCGATAGCCATGTTCCTGGCCTCAACGCTGATTAATGTTGTCGGAGAAGGAGAGGAAGCGTCAGGCGGAAGGGACACCAAGGCCACCTTGAGGTCGAGCTCGCGTGATGACAGTTAACCCGACTGCGCTAAACGCGGGAGTAACTAAGCACGTAACTCAGCTTAGTCAGACTTTCCGCCGTGTAGTTAGGTAGGCTTTTATAGGGTTAGCTTTTACGGATCGCCCTTTCCTTATATAATCTACTAATATCGATAATATCTCGAGCTATTTAAATTACCGCTAGTACCTATTTAAATTACTAATAAACGATATTATATAGATTACGACTTAGATAGATTCGAACTATTAAGCTTCTTAATATTACCTCTCTCTACTTCTATCTAAGCCCT